>ML110398.1:0-71230 GCA_003697995.1 Taxidea taxus jeffersonii | reverse complement strand
AAAAAAAAATATTACATAGTTAAAAAAATAAAAGAACAAGAATCATGAGAAAGAATTAAAAGAGAGAGAAAAGTTGTATCTAAGAAATATACTGGCTGTGAGACAATACCAGGAACTTAATATACTGTTTCCTCCTGATGTTTGGGATTTACGATTTTATGGGGACCCTGTGGTTGTTGTCCTCTTATTGTATCAGCTTGTCTCCTGGGGGAGGGGCCCTACCATGTTGTTTTCCAATCATCCTGCATGAGCTGAGTTGCCCTGCCCCCTGAGCAGGGGCTGGGCTCTGTGGAAACTGGTTTTTCTGGCTTTTGTTCTCTGGAGGCTTTTGTTCTTTGGAGGCTTTTCATGCCTTTTTGGAGGGTCAGAGCCAAGTAAACTGTCTGTACCCTGACCTCTGCCTCAGAGGGAAGCCACAGTCTGCTCCTCTCTGAATCCTCTAGAACACAGACTGCCCCCCTCTGCAAACTCTGTTGAACACTGCAGCCTCCCACAGGCGGTGCACACCCCCAGCCACTGTTTCAGTGGTTGTCCGAGGCCCCTGCTTATTTCTGTACCCCCATGCCATCAAAACCTCTAGCAATACTGCTCCAGGCGACCCTGGTCCTGGTGGCTGCCATTCCCAGGACTACTGACTCACGGTTGGTGGGCCTTAGGTCCATGTGCACCTGAGGCCACCTGGTTCCAACAATTGCCACTTAAACCCCTTTGTTCTGTTTGAATGCTGTTATCTGTCCCTTGCCAGCTTGCAGTCCCTTCTCAGCTTGCAGTCACTGGTCTCCAAGCTATTGCTGGTCCCCAGGCTCAGGGCACTTTTGCACTGGGATATTACTTTCCAATGGCTGGCTTCTGGTGGCCCCCTCCCCTTTCTGTTTAATCTCCTATATATATCTGCAATTTTGTTGGTCTTTTCAAAGAACCAAGTCCTGGTTTCACTCATCTCTTCTATTGTTTTTTTTACTCTGTTTCACTTATTTCCTTCCTTCTACTGGTTTGGGGAAAAATCTCCTTTAAGGGTAAGGTTTGTTTTTTGTTTTTTGAGATTTTTCTTCTTGAGATAAAGCTATGCTGCTGTAAACCTTCCTGTAAGAACAGGTTTTGATGTTTCCCAAAGATTTTGGTTTGTTGTGTTTTCGTTATCATTTGTCTCCATCTAGTTTTTGATTTCTTGGTTGATCATCCATTGTTTAGTAGCACATCATTTAGCATCTATGTATTTGTCATTTTTGTCTTGTAACTGATTTCCAGTTGTATACCATTGTGGTTGAAAAGATGCTTACTGTGATACCAGTCTTTTTTAACTAACTGAGACTTGTTCTGTTCTGGAGAATGATCCATGTACACTTGAAAAGAATGTGTTTTCTACTGTTTTTGGATGGAATGGTCTGAATGTATCTGTTAGTTCCATCTGGTCCAGTGTGTCATTCAAAGCCACCGTTTCCTTGTTGATTTTCTGTATGGATGATTTATCCATTGATTAAGTGAGGTTTTAAAGTCCCCTACTATTCTTATACTGCCAATTTCCCCCTTTATTTTGGTTGATATTTGTTTTATGTTCATAGGTGCTCCCATGTTGGGTACTTATATACTTACCATTTGTATATCCTCTTATTGATTAGTTCCCTTTATCACTTTTTCATCATATCCTTCTTTGTCCCTTGTTACAGTCTTTGTTTTGAAGTCTATTTTGGCTGATATATGTATTGCTACCCCAGAGTTTTTTGTTTGTTTGTTTTTCTTTCGTTTGGATGGTAGACATTTTTTTTAAAGATTTTATTTGTTTATTTGACAGACAGAGATCACAAGTAGGAAGAGAGGCAGGCAGAGAGAAAGGAGGAAGCAGGCTCTCCGCTGAGCAGAGAGCCCGATTTGGGGCTCGATCCCAGGACCCTGGGGTCATGACCTGAGCTGAGGCAGAGGCTTTAACCCGCTGAGCCACCCAGGTGCCCTGAGGATGGTAAACATTTTTCTGTCCTTTCACTTTCAGTCTTTTTAATCCACATGTCTTTAGATCTGAAATTATTCTCTTCTAGGTAGCGTGTGGAAGGGTTTTGCTTTCTTATCCATTCATTTATTCTGTATCTTTGATTAGAGCCTTTAGTCTATTTACATTCAAAGCAATAGGTAAGTACTTATTGCCATTTTGTTACTTGTATTATGATTGTTGTTGTAGTCTTCTCTGTCACCTTCTCTTGCTTTCCTTTCTCATGGTTTGCTGGCTTGTATAGTGATATGCTTTGATTTCTTCCTCTTTATTTTTTGTGTATCTATTACAGGGTGGTTTTTTTTAAAGATTTTATTTATTTATTTGAGAGAGAGAGCATGGGCTGGGGGTAGGGGCAGAGGGAGAGGGAGAAGGAGGCTCCCAGCTGAGCAGGGAGCCCCATGTGGGCTTGATCCTGGGATCATGAACTGAAAGCTAATACTTAACCAACTGAGCCACTCGGGTGCCCCAGCTATAATACAGGTTTTTGAGTTGTAGTTACCATTAGGCTCATATATAACATTTTGTGTCTGTAGTACTCTATATTAAATTGTTGGTCCCTTGAGCTTAAACCCACTTAAAAGCACTATTTTTTTACTCTTTGCTCAGTGATGTTTTGTGTATATGATACTATAGTTTACATCCTTTTATTTTGTAAATGCCTTGACTGATTTTTATAAATATAATTGACCTTAGTGCTTTAATCTCTGTACTGGCTTTATAAATGATTAATCTACTACTTTTATTATGTATTTATATGTGAGTTTTCTTTCTTTTATAATTTTCTTACTTCTGATTATGGCTTTTTCTTCCACTCAAGAATTCCCTTTAATATTTCTTATAAGTCTGGTTTAGTATTGACTAACTCCTTTAACTTCTGTTTTTCTGGGAAACGTTATCTCTTCCATCACAAGGAATGATATCTTTGCTGGGTTTTTGTTTGCAGGGTTGCTGTTGTTTTTCTTTCAGTACTTTGAAAGCACTTTATCCACGCTCTTCTGGCCTCTAAGTTTTCTGCTGGAAAATCTGTTAACCCTATAGGATTTCTCTTGTATGTAACTGGTTTTTCTCTTGCTGCTTTTAAAGTCTCTGTTTATCACTATTTTTATGCCATTTTAATTACTGTATGTCTCGATGTGGATCTGCTTGGGTTATTTTTCTTCAACACTTTCTGGGTTTCCTGGAACTGGATGTCTGTTTCCTTCATCCATGTTATACAAGTTTCAGCTATTATTTCCTTAAATAAATGTTCTCTCCCTTTTACTTCTGGGATCCCTACAATGGGAATGTTATTATACTGGGTGATATAACTGAGTTCCCTTTACCTATTCGTACTTTTTATTACTCTTTTTCCTTTTTGCTGTGTAGCTTGGTTTTTTCCCCCAATACTCTTGCCTTCTAATTCACTAATCTTTATTTTTCTCTCTCCTCTAATCTACTATTGACATCCTGTAGTGTGTTTTTAATTTTAGTTATAGAGTTCGTCTTCTCTGGTTCTTTCTTATATTTTCTATTTCTTTGTCAAAGGTCTCACATTTCAAGTCCAGTGAGAATCTTTATGTTCATCACTTTGAACTTTTTATTAGGCGTATTCCTTATCTCCATTTCATTTAGTTCTTTTGCTGTGGTTCTTGTTCTTTCATTTGTGACATATTCCCATCTCCTCATTTTATCTCTCTTTGTTTGTTTCTATGTGTTAGGAAATTTAGCTCTGACTCCTGATCTTGAAAGATGCAGCCTTGTGAGTAAGAGTTCCTTTGGTACCCTGTAGTGCAATGTCCCCTGTTCACCAAAACCAGGCACATGAGAGGTGTCTCCTATGTAGGTTTGGTGTACTCCACTATTGTAGCTAAGCCTCATTTGCTTCCATTCCAGTTGGCTTCCATGGCCCATTTTGCCTCTTGTGGGCTGGGTTGGTCCTGTGCTGTTAACAAGCTAGTCTGGAGGCATTGTGGGCATGTAATTGGGCAAGGTCAGCAGTCAGACCACTCACCTGTGCTTAGCGCATTTGTCTGGGCTGTGGTCCCACCAACGACAGCGGGCAATCCTTGTCTTGTCCACCGAGAGGCTTTTTTTTTGGTAGGCATGGCCTGTAGTTGGCCCATATGTTTTCCCCAGACCCTGTGCTGGGGCTGCAGATACACTGATCAGCAGAGCACTCTACACTGCCACTTGTGTGTGTGGTCATTTCCCCCAGGAATCACTTTGCAGTGGTGTTGGTATTTGCCAGGGCTGCATTCAGGACAGAAGGTAGAAGGAGTTGCTTTGGAGGGACTCCTGCTAGATGGGGCAGTTTGGATCCAGAGGATCTGCAGAAGAATGGGAGACGGGACGTGTGGTGTTTCAAAGATAGGTGCAGGGTGTTCATGCTTTTTTATGCAAGCATCCCACTATTTAGGCTGGAGGTGGGGGAGAAATGGTGCCCATCAGCGTTTTGTTCTTGAAGTCTCCTAAAGATCCCTGCTCCTCCAGCACACTTTGAGAGACGAGTAATTTTTACTTATACCCCAGACACATTGTAGATTGCTGCTTCTCTGTTGTATCTTGGTGGAGCCTCAGTTTTCTTATCATCCTTTGGCTCTGTCAGGACTGAATCTGCCAAATTTTACCCAGAGTTAAGCTCCACTGATTGTAAAGATGCATGGCATTAAGCTCTACTAATTTTCACAGTCAAATGTTACGGGGATTTGTTTTCCCAGTGCAGTTCCCATGTGTGTGGCATCTGGTGTGGGGAGTGTTCCTTTCTCTTTTCTGTGCTTGTGGTGTCCCTCCCATCTGTGGTTAGTCTCACTGAGACTGGTTCCAGACTGCATCTCCACCCCTCCTATCCTTTCCCAGGTGTCCTCCTCTCATCGGTTAACCACTGAAAGTCTGTTCTGCCCATCTTTGAGTTATTTTCTGTGTTCAGTGCACCCAGGTGGCTGTTATGCAGGTTTGTCTGTGGAACATAATGAGTTTAGAATCCTCCTAATCCAGCGTCTTCCAAAGATCACAAGTTTTTTTCCTTGAGCACTTTAAACATACTGTGCCATTCCCTCTTGGCCTACAAAGTATCTGCTAAAAAATATACTGATAATCTTTTGATATTCCTTTAATTTTTTTTAATTGGAGCTGACATAGAATGTTACATTAGTTTCAGGTGCACACCATAGTGATGCAACAACTCTATACATACTGCTGTGCTCACAGCAAGTGTAGCTGCCATCTCACCTTACAACACTATTAAAATATAGTGTAGCCATTGACTGCATTCCATATTCTGTTGCTTTCCTCGCCATGAGCTATTCATTACATAATTGGAAAGCTAAGGGTTCCCTTTTATGTAACAAACTGTTTTTCTCTTGCTACTTTTAATATTTTTTTGGCCTTTAAATGTTGACATTTTAATTATACTGTATCTTAGTATGGGTCTCTTTGTATTCATCTTTTTTGAAATGCTCTGGGCATCTTAGATATGGATGTCTGTTTCCTTCCCGAGGTTAGAGATGTTTTCAGCCATTATTACTTAAGACAAGATTTTGGCCCTTTCTTCTTTTTCTGGGACTCTTATGAGTGTTAGTTCACTTGATGTCATCCTATAACCCCCTTAAGATATTTTTACCTTTTCCCATTCTTCTTTCTTTTTGTGCTCTGATTGGATGAGTTCCACTGCCTTGCCTTTGAACTGACTGATCCTTTTCTCTGTTTCATGCAGCCTGCTGTTGAACTAGTGTATTTTCCAGTGAGGTTATTCTGTTCTTCAGTTTTTTTGTTTGATATTTTTTTCAAATCATTCTGAACACCCAAGAAATCAATCTAAGGACTGAGGGAACAAACTGCACAACTAGAGGGAGAACAGAGGCCACATTGTGGAAGGTAGCTGGTGCAGAGACATGATTTGGGGGAGAAAGAATCATAGGTGCTGCGGAGGGGAGGAAGCCTTCTCACAAAGAGAAGAGAGAGTAAGAACAGTGTGCAGGGGTTGCACAAGAAAAACACTTCCTAAAACCACTGTCTGGATAAATGAGAGGGACTGATTACCACAAGTTTTTACAAGTAGTGGAGCTCAAGACTGAAGGGTTAGAAGTCCATGCTCTCGCTGGGGTAGAGCCTGAAGTGCTCCTGTGGAGAAGGAGGGCAGAGGTCTGGGAGCGGACAGTATGGTTTGAGGGTTTCCTGGGTCACATAGGCAGAGACAGTTTCCCTTCTTGGAGTGCATTTGGGAGAGGCCCACTACTTCTTAGGGGACACAAGAGCTAGTGAGTGCCATTGATCGGCTCCATTCATTAGCAGAGGAGCAGACACACCTGCTGAAGGCAGCCAACCTGGATGCTGGCTTTTTGATGTGCTTTACCATAAAGTCCAGTCCCCTGTGTGTTCATGCAGCTGCCCTTCCAGAACAGACCAGCACTGGCCACAGTGTGGTGAGACCCACATCATGGGTCCATCCTTTTCTGGGTCCCTAAAATGTGGAGTTTTGGAACCCAGCAGGTGCACCTGAGATAAAACACAGGAGCTGTGCTGTTGGGTGGGCAGATGACTCAGAGACAAGGGTGAAGACAGGGGTTTGAGGAATGCCTGGCAATCACAAGGGGAGATTGGTCACTCTTATGTGAGGGCTTCCTGTACAGCAGCAGGTATGAACTCCTCTCTTTGGGGATGAGACAGCTGGCCAATACCATTTCCCCCCTGCCCATCAGCATAGGCAGACTTCAATGAGCCCCACAAAACCCACAGTGGAGGCTCAAGCTGCTCATACCAAGCCCTGCTGTGCTCTGCTGGTGTTTTCTTCTTTTTCTAAACTGGGGCATGTTTGCCTGTGAGCCAGAGCAGCAATGGGCTCTTCCCCCAGGAAACCAGCTTAAACCCCGCTGGATGCACCAATTCTACTCACCATAGAATGCTGCAAAGTTGCAGTTCTAGTGGAAACAGAATCTAAGCTCTTTTTATTTTTTTAGGGGGAGAGGTGTGGGAGAGGGAGCGAGAGAATCTTAGCAAGAAGCAAGAAGAGTCTCAAATATACAACCTAACCTTACACCTAAAGGAGCTAGAAAAGGAATAACAAATAAAGCCTAAAGCCAGCAGAAGAAGAAATAATAAAGATTAGAGCCGAAATAAGTGATACAGAAAAAAAAAAAAAAACAGTAGAAAAGATCAATGAAACTAGAAGCTGGCTCTTTGAAAGAATTAATGAAACTGTTAAACCTCTAGCCAGACTTATCACAAACAAAAGAGAAAGGACTCAAATAAATCAAATCATAAATGAAAGAGGAGAGATCACAATCAACACCACAGAAAAACAAACAACAATAGGAGAATATTATGAACAATTAAATGCCAACAAATTAGGCAATCTGAAATAAACATAAATTCTTAAAAACGTATAACTATCAAAACTCAGACAGAAAAAAAAATAGAAAATTTGAAGAGACCCATAACCAGCAAAGAAACTGAATCTGTAATAAAAAATCTCCCAACAAACAAAACTCCAAGGTCAGATGGCTTCCCAAGGGAATTCTACCAAACATTTAAAGAAAAGTTAATACCTATTCTCAAACTGTTGGGGGTGGGGAGGGGGAATGGAAAGAAAACTCCTGAATTGTTTCTATGAGGCCAGTATTACCTTGATTCCAAAACCAGACAAAGACCCTACTAAAAAAAGGGAATTACAGGCCAATATCTATGATGAACATGGATATGGAAATTCTCAACAAGATACTAGCAAATAGAACCCAGCAGTACATTAAAAGAGTCATTCAACACAATCAAGTGGGATTTATTTCTGGGCTGCAAGGGCTCAGTATTCACAAATCAATCAAGGTCATACACCACATCAGTTACAAAAAGGTAAGAGCCATATGATCCTCTCAATAGATGCAGAAAAAACATTTGACTAAGTATAGCATCCATTCTTGATAAAAACCTTCAACAAAGTAGAGATAAAGGAAACATACCTCAACATCGTAAAGGTCAGGGCGCCTGGGTGGCTCAGTGGGTTAAGCCTCTGCCTTCGGCTCAGGTCATGATCCCAGAGTCCTGGGATCGAGCCCCACATCAGGCTTTCTGCTCAGCAGGGAGCCTGCTTCCTCCTCCTCTCTCTCTCTGCCTGCCTTTCTGCCTACTTGTGATCTCTGTCTGTCAAATACATTTAAAAAAATAAAACATCATAAAGGTTGTATATGAAAACCTACTGCTAATATCATCCTCGATGGGGAAAAAACAGAACTTTTATTTATGGTCAGGAACAAGACAGGAATATCTACTCATTGTTATTTATCATAGTACTATAAGTCCTAGCCTCAGCAATCAGACAACAACAAAAAAAATAAAGGCATCCAAATTGACAAAGAAGTCAAACTTTCATTCTTTGCAGACAACATGATCCTCTATGTAGAAAACCCGAGACTCTACCAAAAACTTGCTAGAACTGATACATAAATGCAGTAAAGTTGTAGGATACAAGATCAACATCCAGAAATCTGTTGCATTACTGTATGCCAATAATGAAGCCAAAGAAAGAGAAATCAAGGATTGGATCCCATTTATGATTACACCAAAAACCGTAACATACCTAAGAATAAACTTAACCAAGGAGATAAAAGATCTGAAATCTGAAAACTATAAAACACTTATGAAAGAAATTTAAGAGGACAAAAAGAAATGGAAAAATATTCTATGCTCAATGATTGGAAGAACATTGTTAAAATGTATTTACCACCCAACCAACCTACACATTTAATGCAACCTCTATCAAAATGCCACCAGCATTTTTTACACAGCCAGAACAAACAATCCTAAAATTTGTAAATTACCACAAAAGACCCCAAATAGCCAAAGCAATCTGGAAAAAGAAAAGCTGGAGGCATCACAATTCCAGACTTCAAACTATATTCCAAAGCTACAGTGATCAAGACAGTATGGTACCAACAGAAAAACAGACACATAGATCAATGGAACAGAACAGAAAACCCAGAAATTGAGCCAAAACTATATGGTCAATTAATCTTTCAACAAAGCAGGAAAGAATATCTAATGGAAAATAACAGTCTCTTCAATAGATGGTGTTGGGAAAACTGGACATCAACATGCAGAAGAATGAACTAGACCACTTCCTTACACTGTACACAAAAATAAATTCAAAATAGTTGAAAGACCTAAATCTGAGACAGGAAGCCATCAAAATCTTAGAAGAGAACACAGGCAGTAAGTAACCTCTTTGACCTTGGCTGTAGCAACTTCTTACTAGATATGTCATCAAAAGCAAGAAAAACAAAAGCAAAGATGAACTATTGAGATTTCAAGATACAAAGCTTCACAGCAAAGGAAACAATCAATAAACCTAAAAGGCAACCTTTGGAATGGGAGAAGATATTTGCAAATGATATATCTGATGAAGGGTTAGTGTCCAAACATACAAAGAACTTATCAAACCCAATACCCATAAAACAATCCAGTTAAGAAATGGGCAGAAGGCATAAATAGGCATTTTTCTAAAGAAAACATTAAGATTGCAAACAGACACATAAAAAGATGCTCAACATCATCATCATCAGGGAAATACAAATCAAAACTACAATGAGAACACCTCACACCTGCCAGAATGCCTAAAATTAACAACACAGGAAATAAGAGGTTGGCAAGGATGCTAAGAAAGGGGAACCCTTTTGCACTGTTGGTGGGAATGAAAATTGGTTCAGTGACTCTGGAAGACAGTATTGTGCTCGCTTCAGCAGCACATATACTAAAATTGTAAAAGAGTATGTAGTTTCCTCAAAATGTAAAACTAGAACTATGCTATGATCCAGCAATTGTGTTACTAAGTATTTATCTGAAGGATATGAATGCTGATTCAACGGGATGCATGCACGCTGATGTGTTTTTTTGTTTTGTTTTTTTAAAGATTTTATTTATTTATTTGACAGATAGAGATCACAACTAGGCAGAGAGAAAGGAGGAAGCAGGCTCCACGCGGAGCAGAGAGCCCGATGTGGGACTCAATCCCAGGACCTCGAGATCATGACCTGAGCCGAAGGCAGCGGCTTTAACCCACTGAGCCACCCAGGCGCCTCCACCCTGATGTTTATAGCAGCATTATTAACAATAGGCAGATTATGGAAAGAGCCCAAATATTTATTGACTAATGAACGGATAAAGAAGAGGTGGTGCATATATATACATATGATGGAATATTACTTATCCATAAGAAAAAATGAAATCTTACCATTTGCAATGACGTGGATGCAGCCTAGAGTGAATTATGCTAAGTGAAATAAGTCAGAGAAAGACAAATACCATATCATTTCACTCATATGTGGAATTTAAGAAACAAAATGGATGAACAAAGAAGAGGAAAAGAAAGAGAGAAGCAAACATTAAGAGACTCTTAATTATAGAGAACAAACAGGGTTGATGGAGGGAGGTGGGTGGGGGATGGGCTAAATGGGTGATGGATAATAAAGAGGGCACTTGGGATGAGCTTGGAGTGTTATAGGAAAACGATGAACCACTGAATTCTACTCCTGAAACCAATATTACACTATATTTTAACTAACCACAATGTAAATAAAAAATTGATACAAAGAATACGAGGCCAGTGAAAAAAAGAGGAAATGGAAGAATTATCTGTCAAACTGTGAAATGTCAATATTGTTGAATAGGACAATGAGCCAAACTGAAAGCAATAATGCTTTATTTGCTTCCTGAGCTACTGCAGGTAAGAAGCAAAGAAAAATGCTAGCTGGTACCAGGCATGGACCAGTCTGATGATAGGCAGTGCTGGTAGTGGAAAATGACTCACTGCTAAGGAGTTGGACAAAACACTTCTACCATTTTAAGGATTTCGGGCTTGGAAGAAGGAAAAGTGGTAATGGCTAGGCGTAAGAAAGTTGAAAATAGAAAAGATTGTATTCTTAGTGTTTGTTCCTCCAATCACTGAATCAGAAGGGAAAAAAGTTTTAGTCAAAGTCCCCTGATTAGGAAGTCTTGGTAGAGGCTCTACTGTATGGAGGCCTCTGAATGGAGGCAGTTGGGCTAGCAATGCTGAATGTGTATGAGCAGTGTTGGCTCAGGGGTGGAATGAAGATCTGAGTCCTTGATTGCAACTCCTTCCAGACTCTGCAATACACTAACCATTCACCAAGTCTGTTGTGAGGAGGACAGTTTTCCCACTTGTGGCCAGCTTGGTAAAGCCTGTATGATTGCCTGTCTTTGAACCTGAAGGATCATATATAAGATTTTGGCCTGGAACTAGACTCCTGTGGAATTTAATATTAAAAAGGTAACAGGGGGGCACCTGGGAGGCTCAGTGGGTTAAAGTCTCTGCCTTCGGCTCTGGTCATGATCTCAGGGTCCTGGGATCGAGTCCCTCGCCGGGCTCTCTGCTCAGCAGGGAACCTGCTCCCCCCGCCCCTGCCTGCCTCTCTGCCTACTTGTGATCTCTGTCAAATAAATAAAATCTTTTTTTTTTTAAGATTTTTAAATTTATTTGACAGAGAGAGATCACAAGCAGGCAGAGAGGCAGGCAGAGAGAGAGGGAAGCAGGCTCCCCGCTGAGCAGAGAGCCCGACGAGGGACTCGATCCCAGGACCCTGAGATCATGACCCGAGCCGAAGGCAGCGGCTTAACCCACTGAGCCACCCAGGCGCCCCATAAATAAAATCTTTTTTAAAAAAAGTGGTAACAGGTATAAAGAAGGATATATAAGTATATAAGGTCACAACACATTAAAAAGATGTTATAAACCCATTTGCACTAAGGAAAGATACCCAAAAGTATTAGAAATTTAGAAACCTAATTTTTAAAAATGTACCCACAGGGGGCGCCTGGGTGGCTTAGTCCCTTAATGTCTGCCTTCAGCTCAGGTCTTGATCTCAGGGTCCTCGGATCACGCCCCACATCAGGCTCCCTCTCCCTCTGCTGTTCCCTCTGTTTGTGCTCTGTCAAATAAATAAAACATCTTTAAAAAAAAATGTACCTACAGGAGATAGCATCACAACAGTGACATTTAGAAATGGTATTGAATTGTAATAGATATGTGTGTGTGTGTGTATATATACACATACGTGTATATAAGCTCACATAACAGTTCACATAATTCATGACACATGAATTATTTCAGTTGCATTTCATTTGTGTTGTTAAGGAAGAAGTGCATCTAACACAAACTTTGCAGAACTCTGAGGCTGGTTTGGTTCTGTGTTTTTTTGGAGCACTATTTCTTGTCATGCATTATTGCTTATATTGTAATCAAGACAGTTGTTTTTTTGTTTTTAAGTAATCTCTGTGGGGTTGAACTTGTGACGCTGAGATAAAGAGTCACATGTTTTACCCACTGAATAAGCCAGGCACCCAGAGACAGTATTTTTTTTTTTTTAAGATTTTATTTATTTGTCAGAGAGAGAGTGTGCACAAGCAGAGGGAGTGGCAGGCAGGCAGAGAAGCAGGCTCCCTGCTGAGCAAGTAGCCTAACATGGGACTTGATCCCAGGACGCTGAGATCATGACCTGAGCTGAAGGCAACCGCTTAACCGACTGAGCCACCCAGGCTCCCCGGGACTTTTTTTTCAAAAATTTTATTTATTTATTTGACAGAGAGGGAATACAAGCAGGGGAAGTGGGAGAGTGAGAAGCAGGCTTCCTGCCAAGCAGGGAGCCTGATATGGGGCTTGATCCCAGGAACCTGGGATCATGACCAGAGCTGAAGGCAGACACTTAATGACTGAGCCCCTAAAACACATTTAAGATTCAGATTTACCCACACATTTC
This sequence comes from Taxidea taxus jeffersonii, assembly GCA_003697995.1. NCBI lineage: Eukaryota > Metazoa > Chordata > Mammalia > Carnivora > Mustelidae > Taxidea > Taxidea taxus. The sequence goes on along the minus strand of ML110398.1, from coordinate 58,504 downwards.
TATTTTCTGGTGCTTTCTTTTCCTTGCATTTTTCTTCTGTCTGAAGAGTTCCCTATTAGTATTACTTTTGGTGCAGATTTTTTTTTTTTTAAAGATTTTATTTATTTGACAGATGGAGTTCACAAGTAGGCAGAGAGACAGGCAGAGAGAGAGGAGGAAGCAGGCTCCCCACTGAGCGGAGAGCCCGATGTGGGGCTCGATCCCATGAGCGGAGAGCCCGATGCGGGGCTCGATCCCAGAACCCTGGGATCACGACCTGAGCCAAAGGCAGAGGCCTTAACCCACTGAGCCACCCAGGCGCGGCCCGGTGCAGATTTAAGAGCTTTTGTATGAAAGAATATTGTGCCTTTTGAAGGATATTTTCAATGGGTATGGAACCCTAGATTGGTAGTTTTTTGTTTCACTTTACTATATCAGTAGTGAAAATTTATCTTCTAGATTCTATCATTTCTCTTGGAAAGTCAGTCATTAACTAGTCTTATTGCTCCTTAGAGGGGGATATGGTCTTTGTTCTCTGGCAACTTCTAAGATTTTTCTCTTTATCTTTCAACAGTTTTACAGTGCTCTTAAAACAGAAGATGACCGTTGTGTTGGAGCTCTGTGATGGACGAGGAAGGCAGTAAACATGAGATAAGTGTTAATGATCAGATGTGTTAATGTACAGATCATGTAGGGCTTTACAGGACATGTTGAGGACTTTAGATTTTACTGAATGCTGTGGAGATCTATGGAGTGTTTTAATCAGAAGAGTGACCTATGATCTGATACACAAGTTTTAAAAGGATAAATTTGAGTTGTGTTGGGAATGTCGGGAAGACTCCTTAGGGAGCCTGATACGGGGCTTGATCCCAGGAACCTGGGATCATGACCAGAGCTGAAGGCAGACGCTTAATGACTGAGCCACCCGCTGCCCCTAAAACACATTTAAGATTCAGATTTACCCATACACTTCTATTTTCTGGTGCTTTCTTTTCCTTGCATTTTTCTTCTGTCTGAAGAGACAGAAAATTGGTAGTTTTTTGTTTCACTTTACTATATCAGTAGTGAAAATACTACTACTACTACTAATAATAATACTGTAATAACATAGATGAAGGACAATGGTGGCTTGGACCAAGTATAAGATTATTTTTTTATGGGGACACCTGTGTGGCTCAGTTGGTTTTAAGCAATTGCCTTTGGCTTAGGTCATGATCCTGGAGTCCCAGGATCGAGTCCCACATCAGACCTCCTGCTCAGTAGGGAGTCTGCTTCTCCCTCTGACCTGTCCTTTCTCCCCTCTCATGCTCTCTTTCAAATAAAATCTTTATTATTTTTTAAAATCATAAATGAGCAAAGAAATGCACTCTCAAGCAACTGTTAAAAATATTTTTTTTAGTTAAAGTGATGAATAAGGGATTTCCGAACATTAAACTACCCTTGCATCCTTGGAATAAAACTAATGTGATAACATTTTTAATATGCTTATAAATTTAGTTTGCCAGTATTTAGAAAATTTGTAATTTGTTGCATTTATGTGCATGATTGAGTTTAGGAAAGTAATTTTGTTCCTCATACCATCCTTTTCTGGTGTGTCATATCAAGAATACACTACTGGTTTTATGAAAAGAATTCGGAAGTTTTCTTAATTTCTTAAGTTTAAAGTTGTCATTTCTAGGATATTTATAAGACATTCTGGTCTTGATTTATCTTCTATGGGTAAATTTTTAACTCATAATTGATTTAATGATTATGTTTTTTCCTTCACCATTCTGCTAGAGGCTTTTTAAAAGAAACTTATTTTCAGATAGAGGTTTTGACTTTGTTGATCCTTTATTCCACTTGCTTTTTTAAAGATTTTATTTATTTGACAGAGATCACAAGTAGGCAGAGAGGCAGGCAGAGAAGAGGGGATAGGAAGCAGACTCCCCGCTGAGCAGAGAGCCTGATGTGGGGCTTGATCCCAGGACTCCGAGATCATGATCTGAGCCGAAGGCAGAGGCCCAACCCACTGAGCCACCCGGGCACCCCTATTCCACTTGCTATTAATTTTTCCTCTTATTCTTTCATTCTCATTTCTTTAGATTTATTTTGCTATTGTCTTTCTCCTTCCTGGGATGATTAGGGTCATTACATTTTTTTAAGCTTTTTTATTTATTTTATTTTTTATTTAAATATATAATGTAACCCCACCACCCTCTCCCAACCCCTCTCCCCCCCACACCCCTCAGTTTGTTTTATGACATTAAGAGTCCCTTTTGGTTTGTCTCCCTCCCGATCCCATCTTATTTCATTTTTTCTTTTCCTAACACCTTAAACCCCACCCCCGTTGCATCTCCACTTCCTCATATCAGGGAGATCATGTGATAGTTGACTTTCTCCAGTTGACTTATTTCGCTAAGCATAATACGCTCTAATTCCATCCATGTCCTCGCAAATGGTAAGATTTCATTTCTTTTGATGGCTGCATAGTATTCCATTGTATATATATACCACCTCTTCTTTATCCATTCATCTGTTGATGGACATCTAGGTTCTTTCCATAACTTGGCTATTGTGGACATTGCTGCTATAAACATCTGGGTACACGTGCCCCTTCAGGTCACTACGTTTGTATCTTTAGGGTAAATACCCAGTAGTGCAATTGCTGGGTCATAAGGTAGCTCTATTTTCAACTTTTTGAGGAACTTCCATGCTGTTTTCCAGAGTGGTTGCACCAGCTTGCATTCCTACCAACAGTGTAGGAGGGTTCCCCTTTCTCCACATCCTTGCCAGCATCTGTCATTTCCTGACTTCTTAATTTTAGCCATTCTGACTGGTATGAGGTGGTATCTCATTGTGGTTTTGATTTGTATTTCCCTGATGCCCAGTGATGTGGAGCACTATTTCATGTGTCTGTTGGCCATCTGGATGTCTTCTTTGCAGAAATGTCTGTTTATGTCCTCTGCCCATTTCTTGATTGGATTGTTTGTTCTTTGGGTGTTGAGTTTGCTAAGCTCTTTATAGATTTTGGGTACTAGCCCTTTATCTGATATGTCGTTTGCAAATATCTTCTCCCACTCTGTCAGTTGTCTTTTGGTTTTGTTGACTGTTTCCTTTGCTGTGCAAAAGCTTTTGATCTTGACGAAGTCCCAATAGTTCATTTTTTCCCTTGCTTCCCTTGCCTTTGGCATTGTTCCTAGGAAGAAGTTGCGCGGCTGAGGCTGGAGAGGTTGCTGCCTGTGTTCTCCTCAAGGATTTTGATGGATTCCTTTCTCAGGTTGAGGTCCTTCATCCATTTTGAGTCTATTTTCGTGTGTGGTGTGAGGAAATGGTCCAGTTTCATTTTTCTGCATATGGCTGTCCAATTTTCCCAACAGCATTTGTTGAAGAGGCTGTCTTTTTTCCATTGGATGTTCTTTCCTGCTTTGTCGAAGATTAGTTGACCATAGAGTTGAGGGTCTATTTCTGGACTCTCTATTCTGTTCCATTGATCTATGTGTCTGTTTTTGTGCCAGTACCATACTGTCTTGATGATGACAGCTTTGTAGTAGAGCTTGAAGTCTGGAATTGTGATGCCACCAACTTTGGCTTTCTTTTTCAATATTCCTTTGGCTATTCGAGGTCTTTTCTGGTTCCATATAAGTTTTAGGATTATTTGTTCCATTTCTTTGAAAAAATTGGATGGGATTTTGATAGGCATTGCATTAAATGTGTAGATAGCTTTAGGTAGCATAGACATTTTCACAATATTTATTCTTCCAATCCATGAGCATGGAACATTTTTCCATTTCTTTGTGTCTTCCTCAATTTCTTTCATGAGTACTTTATAGTTCTCTGAGTATAGATTCTTTGCCTCTTTGGTGAGGTTTATTCCTAGGTATCTTATGGTTTTGGGTGTAATTGTAAATGGGATTGACTCCTTAATTTCTCTTTCTTCTGTCTTGTTGTTGGTGTAAAGAAATGCAACTGATTTCTGTGCATTGATTTTATATCCTGACACTTTACTGAATTCCTGTACAAGCTCTAGCAGTTTTGGAGTGGAGCCTTTTGGGTTTTCCACATATAGTATCATATCATCTGCAAAGAGCGATAGTTTGACTTCTTCTTTGCCGATTTGGATGCCTTTAATTTCTTTTTGTTGTCTGATTGCTGAGGCTAGGACTTCTAGTACTATGTTGAATAGCAGTGGTGATTATGGACATCCCTGCCGTGTTCCTGACCTTAGTGGAAAAGCTCTCAGTTTTTCTGCATTGAGAATGATACTTGCAGTGGGTTTTTCATAGATGGCTTTGATAATATTGAGGTATGTGCCTTCTATTCCTACACTTTGAAGAGTTTTGATTAGGAAAGGATGTTGTACTTTGTCAAATGCTTTTTCAGCATCTATTGAGAGTATCATATGGTTCTTGTTCTTTCTTTTGTTAATGTATTGTATCACATTGATTGATTTGCGGATTGTTGAACCAAACTTGCTGCCCTGGAATAAATCCCACTTGGTCGTGGTGAATAATCCTTTTAATGTACTGTTGGATCCTATTGGCTAGTATTTTGGTGAGAATTTTCGCATCTGTGTTCATCAAGGATATTGGTCTGTAATTCTCTTTTTTGATGGGATCCTTGTCTGGTTTGGGGATCAAGGTGATGCTGGCCTCATAAAATGAGTTTGGAAGTTTTCCTTCCATTTCTATTTTTTGGAACAGTTTCAGGAGAATAGGAATTAATTCTTCTTTAAATGTTTGGTAGAATTCCCTGGGAAGCCATCTGGCCCTGGACCATTGTGTTTTCATTATCATTGGTTTCCATGATTTTTTTCTTCTTTAATTTCCTGGTTGACCCATCCATTCTTTAGAAGGATGCTGTTGAGTTTCCATGTATTTGTGCTCTTTCCAAATTTCCTCTTGTGATTGAGTTCTAGCTTCAGAGCATTGTGGTCTGAAAATATGCAGGGAATGATCCCAATCTTTTGATACCGGTTGAGACCTGATTTATGACCCAGGATGTGATCTATTCTGGAGAATGTTCCATGGGCACTAGAGAAGAATGTGTATTCTGTTGCTTTGGGATGGAATGTTCTGAATATATCTGTGATGTCCATCTGCTCCAGTGTGTCATTTAAGACCTTTATTTCCTTGTTGATCTTTTGCTTGGATGATCTGTCCATTTCAGTGAGGGGTTTGTTAAAGTCTCCAACTATTATTGTATTCTTGTCAATGTGTTTCTTTGATTTTGTTATTAATTGGTTTATATAGTTGGCTGCTCCCATGTTAGGGGCATAGATACTTAAAATTGTTAGATCTTCTTGTTGGACAGACCCTTTGAGTATGATATAGTGTCCTTCCTCATCTCTTATTCTAGTCTTTGGCTTAGAATCTAATTGATCTGATATAAGGATTGCCACCCCAGCTTTCTTCTGATGTCCATTAGCATGGTAAATTGTTTTCCACCCCCTCACTTTCAATCTGGAGGTGTCTTCAGGTCTAAAATGAGTTTCTTGTAGGCAGCATATGGATGGGTTTTGTTTTTTTATCCATTCTGAAACCCTGTGTCTTTTGATTGAGGCATTTAGCCTATTTACGTTCAGGGTAACTATTGAGAGATATGAATTTAGTGCCACTGTATTGCCTGTATGGTGATTGTTACTGTATATTGTCTCTGTTCCTTTCTGATAATACTTTTAGGGTCTCTCTTTGCTTAGAGGACCCCTTTCAATATTTCCTATAGAGCTGGTTTGGTGTTTACAAATTCTTTCAGTTGTTTGTCCTGGAAGCTTTTTATCTCTCCTTCTATTTTCAATGACAACCTAGCTGGATAAAGTATTCTTGGCTGCATGTTTTTCTCGTTTAGTGCTCTGAATATATCATACCAGTTCTTTCTGGCCTACCAGGTCTCTGTGGATAAGTCTGCTGCCTATCTAATATTTTTACCCTTGTATGTTACAGACTTCTTGTCCCGTGCTGCTTTCAGGATTTTCTCTTTGTTGCTAAGTCTTGTAAATTTTACTATTAGATGACGGGGTGTGGACCTATTCCTTTTGATTTTGAGGGGGCTTCTCTGCACCTCCTGGATTTTGACGCTTTTTCCCTTTGCTATATTAGGGAAATTCCCTACAATAATTCTCTCCAATATACCTTCTGTTCCTCTTTCTTCTTCTTCTGGAATCCCAATTATTCTAATGTTGTTTCGTCTTATGGTATCACTTATCTCTCGAATTCTCCCCTTGTGATCCAGTAGTTGTCTCTCTTTTGCTCAGCTTCTTTATTCTCTGTCATTTGGTCTTCTAATCACTAATTCTTTCTTCTGCCTCATTTATCCTAGCAGTAAGAGCCTCCATTTTTGATTGCACCTCATTAATAGCTTTTTTTATTTCAACTTGATTAGATTTTAGTTCTTTTATTTCTCCAGAAAGGGCTTTTATTTCTCCTGACAGGGTTTCTCTAATATCTTCCATGCCTTTTTCGAGCCCGGCTAGAACCTTGAGAATTGTTGTCCTGAATTCCAGATCTGACATATTACCAATGTCTGTACTGATTAGGTCCCTAGCCTTCGGTCCTGCCTCCTGTTCTTTTTTTTGTCGTTTTTCTGCCTTGTCATTTTGTCCAGGGGTCATTACATTAAAAAAAAAATTATTTGACACAGAGAGAGGGACATCAAGAGAGGAAACACAAGCAGGGGGAGTGGGAGAGGGAGAAGCAGGCTTCCTGTGGAGCAGGGAGCCCAACACAGGGCTTGATCCTAGGATCCCTGGTATCATGACCTGAGCTGAAGGCAGTTAGTGACTGAGCCACCCAGATGCCGCAGGGTCATTACATTTTTAATATTCATTTTCAGTATATGCATTGAAACACAGAAACTTTTTTAAAAAAATTTGTATTTATTTGGGGGTTGGGCAGAGTGACAGGGAAAAAATCCCAAGCAGGCTCCACACCCAGCATGGATCCTGACCTGGGGCTTGACCTCACAACCCTGGTATCATGACCTGAGCTAAAATTTAGAGTCGGATTCTCAACTGACTGAGCCACCCAGTTACCCCGAGTCATAAGAACTTACAAAATAGTACTCTAGTTGCATGTTACCAAGCCTTTTTTTTTTTAAGATTTTGTCAGAGTGAGCACAAGCAGGAGGAGCTGCAGGCAGAGGGAGAAGCAGGCTCCCTGCTCAGCGGGCTTGATCCCGGGACTCTGGGATCATGTCTCAAGCTGAAGGCAGACACTTAACTGATTCACCCAGGTGTCCCATTACCAAGTCTTACATGCAGCTTTCATTTATTTAAATATTGCTGAACACTTACATGCTTTCTTGTGTATTGCAATGAGAAAAATAGATCTTAAATCTCAAAGAGGTGCATTTGCAATTTAAAAAATATTTTAAAAATATATAAAAGGCTTATATTGTCATTCCATTAGAAATATTTTCTAACTTTTAACATGATGTTTCATGAAGTTAAGTTTTTCAATTCAAGCATATAGGCATAAGAATTTCTTTTGGGCTCTCTTCATGCGTTACTCATCATCCTATTGTGCTGTTGTCTGAAAATCTGTATAATGGCTTTTGTTGTTTATTGAGATTTGCTTTGTGGTTTACTGATATTTTTATAAATATTCTAAGTGTACTTAAAGTTTTACCTAATAGCTGATAATAATTTATGTAAGTCTATTAGATCTAGCTTTTAAAATTCTGTTCAATTCTTTTAATTATTTATCACCTACTATCAGTTATCACAGATACCTTGGACCTAAATTTCTCTCTGTGGCTGTCAATTGCTTTATAGATTTCAAAGCTTGAGTTTTTTTTTTTAAGATTTTATTTATTTATTTGACAGAGATTACAAGTAGGCAAGAGAGGCAGGCAGGGAGAGAGAGGAGGAAGCAGGCTCTCTGCAGAGCAGAGAGCCCGATGTGGGGCTCAATCCCAGGACCCTGGGATCATGACCTGAGCGGAAAGCGGATACTTTAACCCACTGAGCCACCCAGGCACCCCTTATTGGCATTTTCTTATTCCACCAATTTAAACTATTACATCATTGTGTTTAAGAATTATTTTTGTAAAAACCACATAGTTTTTAAATTGGCAAGTTTACAGTATTTAAATTTACTATAACTACTGACATTTGGATTTCTATTATTTTGTGTGCTTTGTTCTTTGCTTCTCTTTGCCTTCAACAGCGTTCTCTTAACTACAAATTATTTCCTTCCTACTTATTTAACTTTTAATTTAACTTAACCCTTGCTAGCTCTAAAACATTACACTAAGCCTTTCAGGTTTACACTGATTTTCACCATCACAGTGAACTTAAACAGGAAACCAATCAGTCATTTGGCAATGCAGCTGCTGGACATTAGTTCAAACTGCCTTCTGGCATTTCCAGGCTATGTAAACCATCTTGAACCTTTTTTTCCTTACACTTAAAAAGGGAGAATTTGTAAGGACAAAGTGTTGGGAGGTACATATAGTCAACAGACATTCCTTTTCCACCTCTGGAAGCCTCCATCTTTCCTGTTTAATTAACTAATGACTTAGGTTTTACAACAAGCAAGCAAAACAAACCTAAATCCTATCCAGTTCTCCCCAGTTCAGGATGAATAGGAATGAAATGCCAATTGTTAAGCCTGCTAGACTTAACAAGTATTTATTAGCATTTCCTTGGACAGTCTACAGTACATGGGGGTATAAACATTTTTCTAGACAGAGGATCCACTAGCCTTTAATTCTTTCGTGTTTTTCTGTCCCTAGAATATTAAGCACCAAATGCTCTAATCTAGACCTGGGGACCTTAATCATTTTCTTATACCAGCACCCTAAACTACTTGATACATTTTTGTCAATAGCAGTTCTCAAGCAGGAGCTATTATGAGACTTACTGGGACATGGAGCTCCTCTATGCCTACTGAAAATGCCTGAAGTCTTCAAATTCATTTATTCCTGTTTTCTCTTCCAGTATATATATAAAGCTAAATTTATTCTCTGACAACACATCCAACATTAGCAAACTATTTTAGTTTTCAGAATCAACAGCATTAGAAGCTTTCAAAAATTTGCCCAATTAAAAAATCCTCATCAACAAGCAAATTTTTGTAAATGTTTTTAAGGACTTGTTCGCAAACTACCATCATCAGTGAAGTTCAATATGTGAAAATTAAACGTTAGGTATGCAAAATGCATGGTTCAAGAAGTAGATATAGATTTATTCTGATTACATGATTGTCAGTGTGCACTGTCATCCAAAAATTAATTGAATTATCAATTACTATTTGCTCACTAGTATGAAGATGTCAATTTACATACATAAATTGTTTTATATTCTTTGATCCTGCCATATGTAAACATTCTTTAGGAGGTTTGTGAACCAAAATTGTATGCCAAATATATATTCCTAGAATGCTACCAACGTAACATCACAACCTATTCTCGTGTTGGCTCACTAAAGCTGAGAGTCTGTAACATGCAAAAATCAGTTGATTATTTTTATAGACACATCAATACTTGGCAATGATTTTATGCATTGCACTGGTTACTCTTTATATTGAAAACAAACTGGGAAATTAAGAAACCAAATGTAGTTTCCTTAAAAAAATTAGCTAGTAGGAACTAAACTGCCAGAAATTGTTTTACACTAATGACTAGAGTCAGAGTCACCATGTACAGAAATTATTTTAATAATGGTTGAAGAAAAAATGACTTGGATGCCATATTGTTAGAACTAAAACAATGATAGTATCATTAAAAAAACTGCTTCTATATACTTTAGTATTAAACAATGACTTCATCCTACCAAGTATAAAAGGTAACCACTTTTAATGTAAGTCTCCTTCTAAAACACTAAGCCATAAAATTTTATTTCAGGGACAAAAATACAACACTTTAAAGCAGTACCTTGCATTACCTTGATTTCCCTATCTCTAATGACATTTTAACATCTTATTTTGGTTCGGTCCATATGATTTCAAGAGGATTTTACTCAAGGTCTTGGAAGCAAAAAATTTAGGAAATTCTAAGAAAACAAAGATGCACAGCACATGTATGTAAATCAGAAAGCAACAAAGAATGGAAGGTGGCTAACCCTTTAACAACTATTTTGAATTTCTGAACCTTGTTATTTTGTCACATTGATATTTCTATTAAAAATAAGGAATGCTGAGTTTCTTAATACACAATAATTCATAAAACTGACCTCTTTTGATCCAGAAGTACTTTAAAGTTTTCTACTTAAAATTATTCTAAGGCCAAAACATGAAAAATCTAGAAGCCATTATTAAATTTTAGAGATATATATATATGGAAACTTACACACAGCTCTTCAAGTATGAATTTAAGAGTCAAAGCATTCTTCACAGTAAGATTTGGTATTTAAATGGGACAAAGGTAACAAAATTAGCTATCAAAGTGACAGGATAGCAGTGAAACTATTTTTAAAAATCCATGAAATAAAGCACCTAATGAATCTAAGATAAAAAAACAAAATATGCTTGAGAAAAATAATTATTTCAGAGCTTAGAACTGAATGAAAAGATAAATAAAACAATATTAACCAGGAATAATAAGATAATTTCCATCTATAAGTCTATACACTATAAAAGTAAAACATACTGAATTTCACTTATCTCTGTACAGGATGGGTTATTTTTAAGTATCAATTTACTTCCTTAGTAAATCAATCCTGTAACTTAGAACATGACAGTAATAGATTCCAAAGCAAAGATAATACTGTTAATTTTTATTACAGTTATGGGTTTTGACCTGCTTGACAGAGTCAAATGTTCACGATTCAATTATTTTCCTCTTTGAGTGTTCCTAGTCATTTAGTAATGTATTTTAATAGATATGCATTTTCTTTTGGTACCCACTCTAATAATATGCTAGAGGTATCCTTAGGTATCTGGAAGATGAAAGAAAAATTACCACCTAATAGGTACTTGACCACTGCCAGAGAGATTTAAGTTGTCTTCTAAGCAGTTTAATATTCTAAGAATTCCAGATGCCCTTTTTTGTGTGAAACAAATACCCTTGAATTTAGCAAGAAAGGAATTTAGACATCTGTTTTATAAACTCAAAGCTGCTGTTTTCTTGGGAAACATAGGAATATATGGAAGAACAATTTTAGTACTTTTTAAAATTAGAGATTGGAAGCAAAACAGCTGAAGTTTTTTGTTTGTTTTGGTTACGAGTTTTGGTCTTTTTCATCTGCATTAAATTTTTTTTAATTATTGAAAGAAAAAATTATATGCTTCCTGGGAACTTGAAAATGGTAAGACCTTAGATTAAATAAGACCTTGACAAAAAACAGAAGGTAATTATAAACCTTTTTCTTTTTTGATCACAAAAAGTGTCTTCTGAAATTGACTGCTTCAAGATTAGTTTGCTAAATGATAGTTACAAACCACTATAGAGTAAGAGGATAATAAAATATTAGAATCACACTTTATAAGCATCACCACTTCCTATGTCATTTGAAAAGTTGTCAGTGGCTCACTTTAATCAATGCCATCAGATTTTAAACACTGATAAAATTAAGTTATGCTTATCATTAATTTTGTAGGATCAACTATCCCAAAGGCAAATTCCACTTAAAACTTCCAAAGTTTAACCACAAAATAATATTTACCTTAGAATTGCAGTTATTGGTTGTAAAACTCTAAAATGTTAGGTAAATTTATATTTTTCTTGTCATTTAAGAATCACTTCTATATATAAGATCAATGCCAGGGTTTCATTTGTTGTGAACTACCAAATATCAGCTATTTAAAAAAAAAATCCTAATGGGAAGGTTTATAGGTTTATTATTAAAAATCAAATTTATGAAAATGGAGGAATGGTTCTACCTATTTCAGGTCAAAATGAAGTCAGCTAATTGGTTTACTGTATTTGAATGCCTGTTGTCTTTACACGTTGATAATTTCTCAGAACAGTTCAAGATGTGCTAATCTGCATAAAATGCTTTAACACTTATTATATTGAAAATTGAGCCCCCAAATTCACTTTAATATAGACTTCTATCTAGGAAATAATCATAAATATACTAAAAATTGGCCAAGAAACTCTAAGAAATCTTTATTCCCTAATAAAAATCTAATTAATTATACTCTTAAAACACAGATAATCTATTCCAAAAGCCCAATTCTTTGGTGTGCAGTTTCTAGTTGTTTAAAACTTAAGAATTCTGTATACTGCTAAGAAATTGAAACATCATAAACTTTCTTATTTAAGCAATCTTTGTTTTTAAAATCACAGTATTGACTATCAGGAGATTCTGAAACCAATTTATACTTTTCCAGCGTGCACTAATCTATATTTATTAATCATTCTAGGTATTTTCTACATACTTAGTTCATATTTGATTATAGGAAAGCACTCTAATTTTTTATGTCTTTTAAAATAACTTCTAAAATAGTGGCCTTTTATCCTGAAAAAAATTTTGTCTAGTACTGAACATATATTTCAGTGATTAAACTTAAACTGACCCATGCCTTCTATCCAAAACTGTATTAAGGAGAACATATTTTCCTTTATTAATATACTTGATAAATAACCACATCATAAGGTTAAAGGGCTTTTCAAAATATTTAAGTCAAATGAGTAGGAAAAGTTATACATATCATCTTTGTTAAGTAAAGTGTTATATAACTGCAAGAATTAGAATGTTAAATATCTGACTAAAACACAGAGCTACATAAACTGAAAAGAAGGAACAGAAAATATCAGGTATAATTAGACAATTCGGATGCAGAAAGGGCTATTTCCTCATTTGTCTACAAGGTGTTATGGGGTCATATAGCTCCTAATGAAGTTCCTGGAGATTTTCTTGTAAGAAAAAGCTATAAACTCCCTAATGTGTACTGTTGAAATATTCCTTCCTATCTTAGATGCTCTTCCTGAAATGAACCTACACATTTAACCTATAAAGGAAAAGTAACTGCTTTAAAGAAAAAAAAAAAGTCCTTCATTACTAATGGATATGATTAGTTCACCTTTAGAGTACTAAGACAAGTTTAAAGACTAGAAGACATTAAAAATATCTTGGGTCTATATGATTTCTTAATGCAAAAAAGGGACATCTCCCTCAAAAAGGATGAATAAAAATCCCTGCAAAATGCAGTGCTCCATACTCTCCCTTTCAGTGCAGACTACATTGTAGAAACAAAATCTCTCTTAAGAGAACTATCTCTGAGAAATAATGACTATCCCTAAAGATATTAAACTCTCAATTTTTACTACTTAAGAAAAGTCAGTATTAATATAAAGGTTTAGCTTTGGGAAAAAAATGAGCCTTTCAAAATTTTAATTTAGGTTAATCTAGTTGATTGGCATGAAACACCAGTGCCCATGGCATTGTCTAGGCCTCTTGTAGGTTTGGAAAGTCATTTAGTCTGCTCCCATACTTAAATAGTTTCAAGCCTCAGGAAGGAACTGAACAATGTGAACAAGTCTGGTGATGGAGCACAGATTAAGTCCTTAAAATATCTTAATTTCACAGTCCTTTGTCCCATGTAATATATATAAGAAGCACCAAAACTGGAGCCAACATCTGAACAGGTAATGTAACAGCAGGAACTATAATTTAATCACATCATATCATATTACACTTATGTAACATTCTATATTTTGCCTGTTGATATGTAACATAGTTAAGTTTATTACAAGCATTATTTCCTAAGACTTACGGTAGAAGTACTTCTTTTCAAGTATTACCGCTTATTTAATAGTGTTTATCTACTTCTTAACATTAAGTAAATCAGTGATAAATGTATATAATGCGATATACATTGTGCCCATTTCTCCCTACCCTGTGTTATTAACAAAATCAATTAAGAAAACCAAAACAACTATTAAAACTGAAACAAGGCTATCAACATCACAGATGCATGTCTGAGTAGGTCAACAGAATTTCCCCCTTAACATGAAGGTATTTTCATCAATAATGCTTCTTATCTTTAGGCTAGTATTACTTTAGCAGCAGCTGGTCTTCAGGACAAGTAGATCAGAAGTTTCAAGTGAAAATGACACTGAATTTTTCAACTCTCAGAAAACATCAATCCACATTACTAATAAGAGATGCAAACTGCTGGTGTCACCGTAACATAAAAATTGTGTTTTCCCTTTCATCATGTGATTTATTTCATTTATGTGATGACAACACTTTGGAGTTCTCATTGCACACCAATGAGATCATCTGTTTTAATACTTAAATTATAACTACAATAACTAGAAAAAAAGTCAGTGCCTTGGTGGCTTTAAACCACATCAATTTCAATGTTTTTCAAAATGATGATGCAATTAAATCTATGCTTCTGCAACAATAGTGCAATACAGTATCCTCTCCTGAATATAGGAGCTGAGGTTTATCCAAGTAGAAGCTTTAAATAAGGTAGATTGTTGCCAAATACATATCAGTCTCGCATGTTTGATAGAACATGTATTAAGAAAGCTAAAACTGACTTGTAAATCTATACTCAGCTAAAGCTTCACATAAGCAGCAATGGAAATGAACAGAGGTGCACTCAATATAAAACACTTTTCAAAACTACTCCAAAAAACAAATGACAAAAAGTGGTTAAGAACAACTGAACATATGTTGTGTGTACCACATGAAAGGAAGAATGGACCTTGTGGTTGCTTGCACTGTTTGAATTATGTGAAGGTAAAATTAAGACTTAGTCCACTTCCATCTCTCCAGAAGATTTAGTATGCTGGGAGCTGTCTTTTGTTGTATCTGGTTTCGTTTCAGTCCCACTCTGTCCATCCATTGGTCCATTGTGTTCACTATTAGCTTTTGCTTTGTCATCAGCAACCTCTACTTTCGGTTTGGGCTTGTAAATGATGGGGTTACAGAAATTATCCAGTTCCTAAAGACATGAAGAAAAATGATATTAAAAATACTACAGAACAGATTACCATTACTTTTCTAAATTTCCACATTAATAAGATATTCCTGAATTTATGTTAGCTCAGTTAGATAACCAAGTTTCTTCAAATACTTCAATGAAGCATTTACTTCTGGGTTAGTGCTTATTAGTGCTGATAAGGAACTCTTCAATCTTTAATAAAATTCTTTGTATCTAATCTTACTAAAATCTGGTTCCTTATAATTGAAATACGGTTTTCTTGGGCAGAAATAATTTTTAATTCACTCCTTTAAATTATGCCTAGTGCTCTGAGAATTATACCAAATAACACATTTCATAAATTGGTATTTACATGAAAACAGCTTTCATAAGTGGAACTGTAGAACTATGCTGAAGGAAAATTAAGTCATGAATGTAAATGCAACTTAATAATTTAAAGTAAGGACAATTTAATTTCTCTATCTTTGCATATTTTTTTTTGTCAGAGAGAGAGCGAGCGAACGAGCACAGGCAGACAGCGGTAGGCAGAGGCAGAGGGAGAAGCAGGCTCCCTGCCGAGCAAGGAGCCCGATGTGGGACTTGATCCCAGGACACTGGGATCATGACCTGAGCCGAAGGCAGCCGCTTAACCAACTGAGTCACCCAGGTGTCCCTGCATATTTCTTTTTAACACAGAAATAAAAGACCATTAAAATCTTTCAAGACCAGTGCCACAGAGATCGGGATAGGGACAGAAAGATAGGGAATTAACATCCTGGGGGAAATTGCTCTTATCACACTACATCTGATTAGGAGTAAATTATTATGGCTTCTTTCCAAAACTTTCTCAAAAGGAAAATACTTTGATTTTAAAAATACCTGTTAATTGTTTAAAAAAAAAAACAAAAACAAAAACCTTAAAAACATACTGAACTAGATAAGGCAAAAAAAAAAAAAAAAAAGCATCTGAAATTCCATCTTCTACAGATTAACGTGAACATTTTGGTGAACATCCTTCTAGGTATATGTCCATGCATACACATACCTGCAAACCTACAGATCTGAGAAGATGCTTGCTAATTTATACAGTGAAATGACTTCATTTAGATTCTGTAATCTTTCCTTTTTCATGCAATATGTTGTACACATCTATCTAAATAGATGTCTATATCTAAAATTACGTAATGATTGAAAAGTGTTGAATGGATGCTTCAATTTATCTAATTTCTTACTGCCAGGTATGTGTTTTTTCCAGGTTTTTGCTAATTAATAAGCAAGGGTATTTATGTGCCTATCCCTGTGCAATGATCAACTTAGGATGAATTCCTAGAATTGTGATTTCTGGGTTAAGGGGTACGTATACATCCTTTAAATTTCTATACATATACTGATACAAAATGTTTTAACAAATTCAACCAAGTTGCTAAGGGAGAACATCTGTTTCTTTGCACTCTTGACAACTTATAACAAAGACTATGAATGTAAACACAAAACCATGAATCAGATGAAAAGAGATAGGTGGAGAAGAATGTAATGAGGATGAACACCTCTTCATATATATTTATTGGACATGTATACCTTCTTTTGTCAATTGCTATCCAATGTTTTTACTCATTTTTCTACTAAGATGCTTATCTTTATTATAAAATTTGTCTCCATGCTTTTCATGGTGTTCTTTTCTATGATAATCTTTAGTATTTTCATGGGTAATGTTTTTTAGAGTGGGAAGTTTATCTCAGAAATAAGATTTACCACAGAATTTTACAGGTTTCAAATGATGTCAAAGACCAATACTGCGGAAGTTTTACTATGGAGATTTAGAAGTCTTATCTAATCTAGAGAAGTCTGAAGTATTTAACAGTCAGTTATCACATTGCTTTCTTTCTTTCTGCATTACACTTAAAATGTAAAAAACAGCCTTGTGTATGTGACTAAATCAAGGGACAGGGGTGTCCCACCTAGAATTTTTTTTTTTTTTTTCAAAATTAAAAATTAGCCTTAAACTTGTTTCTCTAAGCTCTTTTGCAAGTTGATTATTTCTCAAAGTACAACTCCCATTAAAAATGTTTAATGCTTCAACCCATTAAAAAAAGAATTTTGTAGGTACTTACCTTTGACTTTGCAACTATTTCTGAAACTTTCACCACAGGATCTTGAGTGAGACTTAGTTTGTTCTGTGCATTCATCTTACTATTCAGCCAACTCATGGCATCGCTGATATATTTTTCAACTTTTTCCACTTCAGTAGGATCCAGGTGATCGTATCTTTCATCCTATTAAAAATTTTTTACTTAATGTAACAGATTTTTAGGTCAATTAATAATTTCTATTTAAAAGATTTAGATTCTTAATGAATGTATACCTCACACATATCCATGTGAAGAAGCCATATACAAATTATATAGAATTGAAGAGACTGGGAGAAAGAAAAAAGATCAGTGTGCATTGTTTTTTTTTTTTAACTTTAGTTTTGAGGTATTGCCTTTTATTTTTCTTATTTTTTTTTAAGATTTTATTTATTTGACAGAGATCACAAGTAAGCAGAGAGGCAGGCAGAGAGAGAGAGGGGGAAGCAGGCTCCCCGCTGAGCAGAAAACCCAATGTGGGGCTCAATCCCAGGACCCTGAGATCATGACCTAAGTTGAAGGCAGAGGCTCAACCCACTGAGCCACCTGGGTGCGTTTTTAAAAGGAAAGGCTTTCTGAAGAAGTCATTTTTGTCAAAAAATGCCTAGTGGAGAATATTCAAGGGAATAATACTTAGCCAACAAAGAAGCTGTTCAGAATTGAATTTGTTAGGGAATAAAGAGAAATAAGAGAAGAAGGCATACTGCAAGCTAGACAGAAAATTCTCAAAATACAGCAGAACAGCATGGTAAGTTGTTGATAAGGAGAATTACATAATGACATCCTGTCTGAAAAACACAACTGCAGCCACCCCATGTAGGAAACCATCTAAGAATTCATGGTTTAGGATAGTAGTCACAAGACCAGAAAGAAATGGCAATGCAACGTGGATTACAGATTGGACATGGAAAATAAAGGGAAATGGAATGAGAGAGTACTCCAAAGCCAAAAACCTGGGAGAATGGTGATAATGTGTTTTAAAACCACACACACCTAGGGAATTTTAAGAGATTAAAGTCACATACCTGCACTGTATCTTAGGAGTGTAAGTACCCTTTATCAGTAACTTTCCAATAAAAAGAAACTTTGTTTTTGTTTTATTTTGTTTGGTGAGAGAGTACATGCACTGGGGCAGGGATGGGGGTGGAGACAGAGGGAGAGAGAGAATCCCAAGCAGGCTCCACGTTCAGCATGGAGCCCAACACAGGACTCGATCCTAAGACCTGAGATCATGACCTGTGCCAAAATCAAGAGTAGGATGCTCAAATGACCAAGACACCCAGGCGCCCCTCCAATAAAAAAAAAGTTTTAAGTTTGGTGCACAAGGTCTCCAGAATTTGGTGGCAACAATTGCTATCGCTTTGTAGCTGAGAACTTACAGATTTACCCCACTGCCATGAAGTACTACCCACATGCCATCATCATCAGCTGGCTTTGTGGTTTTCATACCTTGTTTCTATATGCTTCTATCACTTTCATAACAAGTTGAATCTTTTTTCCCAAGTCGTTTAAAGCTTTTGGTCTCTCCTCATGTTCCATGTATCTCATCTGAATAGGCTGGCCATATTTCTATTAAATTTTTTTAAAAGAAAAAGTTATTAACAGAAAACAACTTTTAACAAGACAATACTTTTAATTCCTTCAAAGTTAGGTGTTAAAAGTTTACAGAACTATTAAATAAGAAGACCATAAGGACAATACTCCATACAGAATTCATGTATTTGAAATCAAGTTTCTGTGTATAACTCTGTAAACAACATGATTACTAGAATTTCTGGATATACAGTATCTATTGAATATTATTTATGTTTATTAATTAGGTACAAATTCTGGATCTACGCATATAGCACTTAAAAAAACAAAACCAAAAAAATAAATCTCTGGCCCTTACCCCAAATGCCTGGAATGAAGAATTTCTAAATGTTTTAATAGCCCCTGTAACTTTGAGGAGGGGGATGCATTAGAAGAATGAATACCTATTTTCTTTTATATTCTTTATACACTTACAAAAATCAACATATTTTAGAGTAATTTTAGATTTTCAGAGAAGTTATAAAGGAAATAATAGAGCATTGAGTACTTTTCACTGCTATCCTTTAATGTTAACATCTTGTAGCACCACAGAACATACACTTGCCAAAACTAAGAAACCAACACTGGTACATTATTATTAACTGAACTCCAGACCTCATGTGGATTTCCTAATTTTCCGTTCCAGGATACCGTATTGCCTTTAGTCTACTTAAATCATATTTTTTGTTGAAAAAAATTTTAAAGATTTATTTGAGAGGATGCACACATGCAGGAGTGTGAGATAGTGCATAAGCAGGGGGAGGAAGAGAGAGAGAGCTCGCAGGGACGTGAAGCATGTTTGAGCATGAGCAGGGGGAGGGGAGAGAGGGAGGGAAAGGGAGAGGTTCAGGCGTGCAGGCGCGCACACACACACGAGGGGGAGGAGCAGAGGGAGAACTACACTCCCCAGTGAACAAGGAGTCCCTGGGATCATGACCTGAGCCAAAGACAGATGCTTAACCAACTGAGCCACCTTGTGCCCCTTACTGTAAATGTTTTTGAAAAAAGGACCAAGTACTGTATTTTTTAACCATCTTAAAAAAAAATACTAAGGCCTGTGAAGCCTTCTACAACATTCATTTCTATGGTTACTTATATATTTGGGATAAAATAATCCTTTTTGAGAGCTGCTGGGCTTTTCAGTTTTTTTCTACTGGCCTCAGCTACCTAGCTGCTCCTACTACCCAAAATATATACAATCTAGGGAGATGGGGAGTAACATCACCAAGATAAAATGTGATAAAGCCTACTTTTGGTTTTAAGTTTAAGTTTAGGTTTTCTAGTTATTTCTAATTATTCTATATGTAAGTAGTTTACTGGCATGAAGACAGTTCTTTTTCAAGATATTAACTTTTGCTTTTAAGTAACTTCTCTTAAACTCCCCACTCCCCCAGTCCTAAAGGGCTATCTTTTCCATAGCC
The DNA here is from genome assembly GCA_003697995.1 of Taxidea taxus jeffersonii. NCBI lineage: Eukaryota > Metazoa > Chordata > Mammalia > Carnivora > Mustelidae > Taxidea > Taxidea taxus. The sequence goes on along the minus strand of ML110398.1, from coordinate 38,608 downwards.
TAGGAATCATTATTGATGTCATCAATGTGTTTCCCTTGCTATGCAGAATGGCTCAGTGACCAGCACCATCAGAATTTCTTGGAAGCTTGTTAAAAATAGATAATCACGGGCCCATCACTCAGATCACTCAGATATATACTGAATCATAGTCTGCATTGAGTAAGAGCCCCTGATAATTATGTGAACATTAAAGTATTGCTATGATCCACATAGACAAATTTCCTATCATCCTTGCAATCTGAACTTAAAACTACTTTTTTCAGGCAAGCAGAAAGGAATAATAATGGTCTTTTCTTAAAATCATACCATTGGACCTAGAAAAGGGAGACCTGGTGGCCACATCTCCTTATTTGTGGAAGGACATTCAAGAGCAGGAGTGCTATTCTTTAATTTCTTCACTGGCCAGGTGTCCCCTTCAGTTGTAATGTGAAAATACAATAGGGCAGTATATTACTCCTCAAAATCATGACAGTGAAGGGGAGAGATGTAGAGAAAGGGTGTAACCTCTAATGGGTAAGAAGGGATTAGGTTCAAAAATCTGTTCTTAATGACATCTCAGAAATATATGGTTAATATAAAACTGATAACACTCCAATCATCTGCTACATATTTATATCTGAAAATCTTAACAAATATGATTACACATTATTTGATTTCAATTATGTAGCATTATTGCCCTCCAAAAATGCTTTTAAGATTAGAGAACATTTCTTCCTACATGTATCTTGCTTTAGTATTTTCTAATATATTTATTAAAAATAGACCTTGCTTTTACAGCATAATTTTTAGGAAAACTTAATATTCTATTGAAAACTAACATAGACTTTAAAACATTTACCTTTAGTTCTTGAAGCTTATCCACATAAATTTGTTTAGGTTGGTCTTCTCCTTCTTCATAAAGCCAATTTTCTGTGTCTTCCAATATTGCAGACAGTTTATTCAAGTCCTAGTTATACATTTAAAAAAGACACTGAAAATTCCTTAGAAATAAAAGTTATCAAAGGAGGACAGAATGTTTTTCAAGTATAAAAGATTAAATTTCAACTTCTCTGGCTTTTTATTCATAAATATGTTTTTCACTATAGTTCTGCAGTGGGAGAAATAACTAAGAACCATTCCTAAATGTGGCTCAAGGAGACAGACAACAGTAACAACATTTGGTATGTTTGTTTATATAATTCGTATTAGCACTGTCAAACAAATCATTTTTTTTTAAAGATTTATTTTGGGAAGACAGTGTGAGTGGGCAAGAGTGCATGGGAGCACAAGTAGAAAGGAGGAGTAGAGAGGAAGAGAGCCGACTCTACACTGAGTGCAGAGCCCAGCATGGGGCTCAATCTCACAAACCTGGGATCATGACCTGAGCTGAAATCAAGAGTCAGATGCTTAACTAACTGAGCCACCCAGGTGCCCTTCAAACAAAGAGTTCTAATAAAAAATTTTAAAATTTAGACTTACTTCTTGAGTGATGAATTTTTCATAGACCGTGCCTAGCTTGTCTCTAAAATCATACACATATTCTTCAACAGCATTCTTAGCATCGTTTCTTTCTTTCTCTAATTTATCTTGCATTATCATCTTCCCCTATATTCAAAATGTTTAGATTAGCTGCTATTAAGAATATGCAGGAGAGTCATCAGGGAAATGCATATAAAAACCACAATGAGCTATCACCTAATACCTGTCAGAATAGCTAGAATCAAAAAGACAAGAAAAAAGTGTTGCTAAAAGCATAGAGAAAAAGGAACCCTCATGCATTGTTGGTAGAAATATAAACTGGTGCAGCAACTGTGAAAAACAGTATGGAGGTTCCTCAAATTTAAAAATAGAAGTACCATATGATCCAATAATTCCACTACTGGGTGTCTGCCCAAAGAAAACAAAAATAACTAGAGATACGGACCTCTGTTTATTGCAGCATTATTTACAATACCAAGATAGAGAAGAAACGCATGTCCATTGATAGATGAATGAAGAAGGTGTGTGTGGGTGTGTGTGTGTGGGTGTGTGTGTGTGATGGAGTATTACTCGGCCATTAAAAAGGATGAAATTTTGCTATTTGCAACAACATAAATGGACCTATGTTAAGTCAAACAAGTCAAACAAAAACAAATGCCATATGATTTCACTTAGTGGAATCTAAAAACAAAACAAAACAAATGAATAAACAAAGAGTAGAAACAGAACTGATGGTTGCTAGAGGGGAGATAGGTGGGGAGATGGGCAAAATGGGTGAAAGGGAGTGGAGATATAGGCTTAGAGCTATGGAATGAGTAAGTCATGGGGATAAAAGGTACAGCATAGAGAATATAGTCAATAGTATAATAATAGTGTATAGTGAGGGATGATAGCCATACTTGTAGTGAGCAAGATGTATTGACTAGTTTATCACTATGCTATATATCTGAAACTAAAGTAACACTGTGTATCAACTAGACTTCAATTAAAAAAAAAAGAATATGCATCAGGAAAATGCAAACCAAAACCTGTTCATACCTACTAGAATGACTATAATCAAAAGAAAGAGATTGTAAGAAATGGAAAACATTGGTGAGGATGTAGAGAATTTTTAACTCTTGCATATTGATATTGGGAATATAAAATCCTGCTGCTATTATGTAAAACAGTTTGGTGGTTCCTCAAAAAGCTAAACAAAGATTTACAGTATGACAGCAATTTCACTCCTAGGTATATATAACCAAAGGAACTGAAAACAGGAACTCAAAACAGATGTGTATGCCCACTACAGCATTATTCACAATAGCCAAAAGGTGGACAACTCAGTTGTCCATTAACAGATGGATAAGTAAAATGTACATATATATCCAATGAAATATTACTCTATTCTAGAAAGGTGTTAAGTTCTGATACATGTTACAACATGGATGAACTCTGAAAACATTATGTGCAGTATACTAAACCAAACACAAAAGGATAACTATTGTATGATTACATTCATATGATTTATCTAGAAAAGGCAAATCCAGAGACAGAAAATGGGAGTTTAGTGGGGGTTGGGGGAAGAGAAGAATGGTGAGTTATTAATGATTATAGACTTTTTGGGGTTATGAAAAAGTTTAAGAAATAAGGCAGTGGTGACAATTCACAAAACTTTGAATTTAACAATTCCACTGAATTGCTGTACATTTAGTCAAATGGCAAATGTTATGTTATATACATTTTACTATAATTTAAAAGATTAGTAAAGTGTAATATTCCAAAAGCCACCAAACTACACTTTAAATGGGTTAACTGTATGGTATGTGAATTATATCTCAATAAAGCTATTTTAAAAACCCCACTTAGACTGTCATTGTACATACTTGGGTTCAATACCTTGGCTCCCCATTTACTAGCTTTGAGATCATAGGAAGGTCACTGAACCTCTCTAAGCCTCGGTTTTCTTATCCTAAAACAGAGAGAATACAACTATCTGTCTGTTAGGGCTGTTAGTAAGATTGATATAATTCATGTAAAATTTTAGTACAGTGCCTAGCACCTAACTCGTGCTGAATAAATGTTAGCTCTGGAAAGGGATATAGTATAGTGGTTGTGATCTTGACCTCTAGAGACAGATTACCCAGATGCAACTCAAGAGTTACTCTCTGACCTTGTATGATTAGGCTACCCTTTCCTGTCTCTTCATCTGTAAAACATAAATCTCTAATAGTACTTATACTTCACAGGTTAAATATGATACCAATGTGTTTTTTTTTTTTTTAAAGATTTTATTTATTTATTTGACAGACAGAGATCACAAGTAGGCAGAGAGGCAGAGAGAGAGAGGAGGAAGCAGGCTCCCCGCCGAGCAGAGAGCCCGATGCGGGGCTCGATCCCAGGACCCTGGAATCATGACCTGAGCCGAAGGCAGAGGCCTTAACCCACTGAGCCACCCAGGCGCCCCAATACCAATGTGTTTTAAGAGGTTTAGCAAATATGATTATTGTTATAGCTAATGCAAAGAAATAAAGAATCTGAGGATTGTTAATACCTGAACAAAATTTTCACTTTAACAGAAACAGTATTTTAAACAGAAGACTACAGTGCACAGACATTTGGAATTTAAAATAGTAAGACATCTAAAACCTTAAGAAAAATCGTATACACAAATTTTGCCACAGCAGCACTTGCCTACAGTTTATTCCTTTGGGAAAATTAATTTGTCTCAAAACAAACTCTTAATTACTCATGGTCTCCAAGAATGCTTGCTTCACCTTAATAGTTAATGAATAAGCAATATAGATAGGTACTAAACAGGGCAATCATTATAAAGTCAAATTGTCTTGAAGAAATTCCCAGAATAATGTGCACCAAGAGGAGAAGAATATGGGCACTTTGAAGAAAACACCTTTTCTAACACTAGCCAAGCCTGTAGAAATTATCACTACTTAAAAAAAGCTTTAAAAGTAAAATTAGTTCTTACACAACTGCTAGTCAAGAAACAAAACTCTTTTCCTCAAGAGACTATACAATTAGATACATGTAATTAGACATGTAAAGAATATTTCAAGAATGACAATAGATCTTAAGAAGTCAGAACATATTTTGAATAAAGCCTTATCTTTAAGAACACTTGAGAAGAGGGGAGCTGCTAATGCTTCCCCATACAATGTCTGCTGGGTGTTACTGCTAAAGACAAAGTAACAGGGGTAAGAATGCTTAGTATTAGAGTGGTCTTTCTTTATAATGGAGACAAAGCATATTTTTTTCATAACTCTGATGAAAGCTACACTGTACATGACATTAACATAGCTCAGTATTTTGTCTAAAATAAAGTTCAATGACTTAATAATTCCTTAGGAGTTATGGACTAGGTACCCAAACTGTGGAGGGGGGCGGTCATAATCACTGACTTTTACAAAAATTTCAGACTACACTACCACTTATTTCAGTATCAACTCAGATTTATATACCTCATTTTCAATGTAGCTGTTGAGAAGATCTTGGCCCAATTGTCTACACAGGCTACTCTGAATAGGCAGATCAATACTCTTGATTTTTCCTTTTTTAATAGTCTGGTTTAATCGATCTTGTTTGTCTGAGGGAGCTGACTGCAAAGAGAAATGCAAGAGAAGTAAAATAAAACCAGCTTAAAAAAAGATTTAAAAGTGATTTCAGATGAAACAGAAAGTAAAATCAAAACTTTTACCATCTACTGTACTTAATACTACTTTAATATGGATAGTATTTTATACATTGCATACACTACATCTTTCTACATAAAAGATACCAGGATGGAAATGCAAATTAAAGCCAAAATGAGATGCCACTTCACACTCACTAGGAACATCTATAATGATAAAAAGGAAAATAACAAGAATTGGTGAGGATGTGGAGAAACTGGAACCCTCATACACTGCTAACAAGATTATAAAATACTGAAACCACTCTGGAAAAACAGTTGGGCAGTTCCTGAGTGATGATAACGCTGTAAAAATGACTACAGTAATAGTTGTAAAACTCTGCACTATTAAATTTATATAATGGAGTATATTAAAAGCCACTGAATTGTATGCTTTAAATGGTTGGACTATACGGTATATAAACTCTATCTTAAGCTGTTAAAACAATTAAAGCAAATAATACAAAGAAAAATTGAAAATCTAGAAAAATAGGCTTTAGTTTTTAAATTACAAAGAGCATAGGACTGTTTTTTTTTGTTTTGGGTTTTTTTGGAGAGCCTAGGACTTGAAACAGAATGTTTATAACCTCTGGAAAAGATCTACAACTAACCAATATAGATTAAATTCTGTTCAGGTTAGATAGACCTGTTGAAGATGGTTATTTAGAACTGCAGCCCCATTCATCTGGGTGATTACATCAGGGTATCTCCCTTTTATTGGCAACAACTGTCTCAGTAAAATGATGACTTCAATAAAAGAATTCTCCTTTAAAGTTTTACCTTCAAAAATATTTTTTTTTGCACAAAGGGAAATACTGTATAATATGCAGCAAAATGCTAAGAGTGGTTAATTTTGAGATGTGAGGTTAACTGACAATGTAAGTGTTCTTCATTTAGCTTATTATATTTCCCATTTTTCTGGGATTATATGGTTTTTAATGAGACAAAATATTACTGAAAAATGCATCTTCTTTTTCCCACCAAAGGGATAATTTTACTTACATTATTAGTGTTCATTCTTCTAAAAATCCTCTATAATAAACTCATAGAATTTTATTTATTCTGGTTATATGCCTCTATACTTCCAGAGTACTAAGATTTAAAATATCAAGTGTATTAAAAAGCATGCAGTATAAAGTAAATACGTTACTCAAAATACCAATCTCAAAAAGACACAACCACAAAAACAGTAAAACACACCTTTGTTTTGGTTCCTGTATGATCAATTTCCTCTTCTGGAGTGTGTTCAGCATGACATTTTTGATGCCCTCCTTCTTCTTGGTCAACTTGCATTTTATCCTGGATAGAAAAATGTAACTGATAACATTGAGTGTCTTCCTTATTCTGTTTTTTAAAAATAAACTGTGTTAAGTGCTCAAAATTGTTATATATGAACACTGTAAAGTAGAATGCTGTTTTCTAAATGAGAATAACTACAAATAAATAGATTAGCACACAAAAGAAAAAGATCTATTTGATGATAAGTGAATAAACAGTTTCATTCAGCTGTGGTCAAGTAACTATAAAAGAAACAGAAAACGGTTTTCAAGTTAAAGTCACCAATCAAAATTCACAAATATAAGCGTACGAAAAAAAGAACATTAAATTTTGCCTGAAAAATTTAAGTTTTATTAAGCTCATTTTTAAAAAATGTAGTAAAATACCCAATATATCAGAACTGTCAAAGTAGATGTCTCCAAATTATTACAAAGTAAACTTCAAAGATCTTTTAATGTCTAAAGGACAAACTTTCAACAAGTTAAAATAAACTCTACCTGGTAAACAATCACAAGTAATAGATTTTTCTGGTCTTTCTTAACCTTATATGGCCATCCTACTAAATAGAAGCCTGGAATTCAGGAATCAGTATAATTTAAGTCTTCTTATATATTTGGAGTTAAGCAAATATAAAATACTCAAAAGGCTATCATGAAGAAAAGCTTATTTGTGGCAAAGAGAAAAATAAGTTAGAAGATCATTTAACCAGTATTCTTTGTAGTTAAAAGGTCAATTATCTCTGGGTTGCCTGGGTGGCTCAGTGGCTGACTCCTGGTTTTGGCTCAGGTCATGATCTCAGAGTTCTGGGATCGAGCCCTATGTCAGGAAGTCTGCTTGTGGATGCTGTCTCAGCTCCTCCCCTTGCTCTCTAATAAATCTTTAAAAAAATTTTTTTAAAAAGCCAAGTATTTCTGATATTCCACCCCACCCCACCCCCAGCCAACTTCCAACTGTAGAATTTCCCTGATCCCGGTTGAAAAAAGGTGAAAAAAAAAAAAATGATACAGTGGTGAGTTGGTGTACTATAGGAAGACAAAAATACATCAACTCACCACTGTATCATTTTTTTTTTCACCTTCTAAGTACTAAGAAAAAAATGTTTCCAATTAAGTGGCCAAAATGCCTGACCAGTTAGCATTTTTATTTGATACTTATTGAAAGAGCTCTTCTAACATGTATATATTTATCTCTAAAAGATAAATCATATGAAGTGGTTAAGGTATTTCTAAAACTTCACATTCAAATTTCCAACTCTTCTGAATCAGTTAATTCAGTTAAGTATTTTCCTACAAAATATCGTCTTCTCTGCCATCAAAAGCATCAGTGACCCAGCATTTGTTTAAAAACTGTTCCAGTAAAGTCTCTTAATATTTTCTTATAAGCCCCTGATACCTATTCTGCAAGTTTTATGATGGTGTTTTTGTTTTTTTAAGATTTTATTTTATTTATGTGACAGAGATCACAAATAGAGGCAGGCGGGGGAGGGGGGCAGGCTCCCCACTGAGCAGAGAGCCCAATGTGGGGCTCAATCCCAGGACCCTGGGATCATGACCTGAGCCGAAGTCAGAGGCTTTAACTCACTGAGCCACCCAGGCGCCCCTCTATGATGGTGTTTTCTTTATCACACCAAGAGGAGTCAGTAGATTGTTTTCAGACAGCAAGCAGGACTTGAATTCCTTCCATGAAGGGTCTTGAAAACAATTTGTTGACGAAGTGTCAAGAGGATGCAATTGCCTAGTCATGCCATTGGGAATAGCAACCAAATTCACACATGTACAGGTGATGAGAACTGTATCATGAGTACTGCCACTGGCAACAATACATAAAAGATATGATCACTTGCAAAACCTAACCCAATTTCAAGATATATTAAAGAAGTAGAAAATTGTACAGCTTATAATTGATTTGAGAGTAATATGTTAACCTTTTGAAATGATTTGAGAAGGTTCATACAAATATTATCCATGGTGGGGAAATTAAAAGGCGTGCTTCTAGACTCTGGCTTCTCTAACAGATTTTAACATTGCATGAGGGTCCAGATCATTTTTCTGTTCCCTGCTATATCCATATACATATTCTAGTGCTTTTAGTTATTTGCTGAATAAAAAGCACTTAAGAATAAAATCCAGGGCGCCTGGGTGGCTCAGTGGGTTAAGCTGCTGCCTTCAGCTCAGGTCATGATCCCAGGGTCCTGGGATCGAGTCCCGCATCGGGCTCTCTGCTTAGCAGGGAGCCTGCTTCTCCCCTCCCCTCTCTGCCTGACTCTCTGCCTACTTGTGTAATCTCTGTCAAATAAATAAATAAAATCTTTAAAAAAAAAAAAAAAAGAATAAAATCCAGGGGCGCCTGGGTGGCACAGTTGGTTAAGCATCCAACTCTTGGTTTCAGCTCACGTCATGATCTCAGGGTCATGAGACTGAACCCTGCATCAAGCTCCATGCTCAGTGCAGAGTCTGCTTGAGATTCTCTTTCCCTCTGCCCCTCTAGCTTGTGTTCTCTAAAATAAATAAGTAAATCTTAAAAAAAAAAAAAAATAATACCATCCAGAATCATTATCATGAACTATATAAAGGCTTTACTGGATTTGTCCCTTGATCTACCTTCTCAATTTTTTTTCTTGCCACTCTCCCCACCTTCTCCACTCCTGTATCTCATGTATCAGCTACACTTGCACATTTGTTACAACAAAAAAGGGCTTTCTGCCTCAGTGGCTTTATACTTGTTACTCACTCTGCCCAGACATCTACCCACACCTTACCTTCAAACTGCTTTTTCATCTTTCAGGTTGGCTTACCTGTTCCTTCTTCACAGAGGCTTTCCTTATCACTACCATACAGTCAAGTTCCACTATGCACCGCCCCCCATTAATTTCCTTTATATTTAAATGGTATCTTGTTTCCAGCTTGTCCTTTCCCATTAGAATGTAAGTTACAGACAGACGGAGACCTTTTTTTTCTTGCTTACCACTGTATTCTCAGTGCCTAAAACAGTGCCTGGTACATATAAGTAATCAGATATTTTGAAAAAATGGCCAACAATTGGGGAATAGTAAAATCAAAGTGTATTAGTACAATAAATAGCATATTGTCTTTCTGATCTCTGGTTTTGTGACAAAGCCTAAGCTGTGATAACTTCTTAGTATGACCATATTAACTTACTAGAAATAAGTTTTTTCCCACCAAAGGGATAATTTTACTTACTAGAAATATTAACTTCATTTTGAGGTATCTTTATGTTGAAGAAAAGTCAGCAATCTATAATGATTTTTTTTTGGGAAAAATCAAAGCTATCTTAAAAAGAGGCCCATAGGGACACCTGGGTAGCTCAGTGGGTTAAAGCCTCTGCCTTCGGCTCAGGTCATGATCCCAGGGTCCTGGGATCGAGCACCATATCGGGCTCTCTGCTTAGCAGGGAGCCTGCTTCCTCCTCTCTCTCTCTCTGCCTGCCTCTCTGCCTACTTGTGAAAATAAAATAAAATAAAATAATAAAAAAAGAGGCCCATAAAATAATCTTTCATAAATCAACTCATGGAAAAGCAAAAAAAAAAAAAAAAAGATTTATACTGGGTTTATGTCAAAGCCAATAGTGTCAGCAAGCAGGGAAGAGTAAAAAGAACTTACTACCCTCTTAGTTTCCCTCTAAAACTGAAACAATTAAATTCCAAAGTCTACTCTGATTTGGTTCACATTTTTTGGGAAGAAGGAAGAAGCGACTTTATAATGGTATTTAAAACTTAGCTCTTAAACTTCTGGATACAGAATTTTAAAAATCCTAAAGAAAACCACTAAGAAATAAATACAGCATACAGGATGTTTTCTACACAGGATGCTCAACCATCACTCCTTGTTAGCAATGATTTGGAAATAAACTACAATTTATTCAACACCTATTATATCCAGCTATGGTAGGGATTTAAAAGGAGATAATATATGTGGTACATGCCTGCTAAAAATGCCAAGGATATGATCCACAAATTAACCTTTCTTTTTCTCTTGATTATGTTTGTATAAAGAACATTTAGGAACATCTTACTTATCTAGAAGAAATCCCTTATATGGGGACATCAACTACCTGGAAATGTTCCTATAAGCCAAAACACTCTTGGATAGGCAAGTAAGTCTCTTGCATGGCCAAAGCAGCTGTCATAACTTCACACCCTTTATTCACGTGTACAATCTTTTAAGTCAACATCCAGATCATTCTCTTAAGCCCACAGACAAAATAAAAGCAGCAAATAAGAAACATTAGAGGTGGCAGAAAAATGGATGCTATATTATTGTTTTTAGTGCATAGGATCTGCTATATACAGAAAACAAAATAAAGGTCTCAGCAGAGATTTTTAAGAAAAAGAAGTGAAGAAAACTGAAATGGTTATGAAAAACTCGGCATAAAGAGTGCTCTCAATATTAGTAAAAATAAATCTTAATGGATTAAATTTACATGTCCAACAAATTATGAACTACAACTAAGAAAACTTTTCAAAAAAAACTATTATGCTTAGCGAAATAAGTCAACTGGAGAAAGACAACTACCACATGATCTCCCTGATATGAGGAAGTGGAGATGCAACGGGGGTGGGAGTAAAGGTGGTAGGAAAAGTAAAAATGAAAGAAGATGGGATCGGGAGGGAGAAAAACCAAAAGAGACTCTTAATGTCATAAAACAAACTGAGGGGGGTGGGGGGAAGAGGGGTTGGGTGAGGGTGGTGGGGTTACATCGTATGTTTAAATAAAGCTTAAATAAAGTAAAAAAAAAAATAATAGAATTCTCAAAAAAAAAACTATTCTTACATTAATTATAAAAAATTTATACTCTTTACTAACGGATTAAGACACTTCTTTTCTCCTCAGTTCAAGGAATGATATAATAGCAAAATAATACATGGGAAGAATGAAAGAAAATGCCATGATCCTTCTTAAATAGGTACTTTAAACAGTAGTAGAATTCTGATCTATGTGGAAGATTTATTATAAGTATTAATAAAAACAGAGACAAACTTCATAAAAGGGAGAAACAGTCTTGAAATTTAACGAAACAAAATCCATTTTTTTAAAGATTTATTCTTCTATTTCAGAGAGAGAGGGCATATGAGCAGGAAAGGCAGAGGGAGAGAGAATCTCAAGCAGACTCCCCAATGCAGGGCTTAATCTCACAACCCTGAGATCACACTCTGAAAATCAAGAGTTGGTTGCCCCATGAGCCACATCACCCAGGCACCCTCAAAATCCATTCTTAATACACAAAAAACACAAAAAATCTAGGGCATATTTCCAATTATGACCAAAACAAAATCTAATATCCCATTAAAAATAACTTATAAATGGCACATATATAAAATGATGAAACCTTTGTGTAATGGAAAATATCACGTTCTCCTACAATTCGTACATCTAAAGTATATGAAGAGTAATATAGTCTTAGGGTCATGTAACTCTTTCCTAAGGAAATAAACAGTCTAAAATCTGTATTGACATTACTGAATATGTAGCACACTCTTATGTTCAAATACCACAGATATCCCCTAAGCCCAGAAAAATAGCATTAAGCATGTACTTTACCTAAAAAAAAGTATATGTATAGTTCAAAATGTATCAATCTGAATGGATTTATCTCTAAGCTACAAAGCTAGCCATAATACATGTTTTTAATGGAAATAAAGAAGAATTTAGGAAAGATGACTCCAAACACATGTGTTTCATATAAGGCTATTAAAGATGCAAAACCTCCAAGAGTTTTAAAAATGTGAAAGATGTACAGCATTTAAAATTATACTTAAAAAACCATTCTTTGATGCTTTTATTTTAAAAGTTTATATCAATTTTTACAGTAAAATCTCAGAGACTAATATTTTCAACTTTTAAGCTATCAGTTATGATTAAGAAACTAAATATTTATTAGAGGAACCTTGCAATAGGTTTTCTACATACCACATCGTCCTTGCTTTCATTCTTAAATGAAGTTTCTGTCTCCATAGGAGCATCACTGTGATCCCCCTCCACATTTTGCTTCTCAATTACTGATGCACTGGCCACACTGAAGATTCCATGGATGTTAACACGAACTTTAACCTTCACTTTGGAACTATCACCATCAGACTGAGGAAAAACATTCTGAATAGTGAAGCTCCCTTAAGGAAAAAAAAGCTTCCATCAGAACATGAGCCTCCAATTAATTTATTCATTCATTTTTTTAGATGAAGGCAAATAATCATAAATTATATCCAGAATAACTACTGTGGAAAATGCACTAACCCTAGATCACCTCTCTTTTATATCTTAATGAACCTAATGTTAAGATTTAGAAGGGTTAAGCAGCCTGCCCAAAATCACCAATGCTAGGACAAAGATAAGTTGGAATTTCAACAAAGAACAATTTGACTCAAGGCAACAGAGCTTTTAAGTATTTTATAAATTGCTATTTTAAAACCAAAATAACAAAATTCAATTTATTAGCTTGATAGAAATGGACATTATCCTTTTGCTCCAAGTTTTGCAAATCATAACCATCTTGGTAATTCACAAATAAAGCAATTTTTTAAAAATTTCACCCTATAGCAAAATTGCTAAATTATTCAGTCACTAATACCTACAGAGATATTAACTTTTCACTTTAAGAAACTATTATATCTTTTAAAATACCTTATTTTTAGGTAATTTCTACACCCAACATGGGGTTTGAACTCACAACAAGATTAAGATTCACACAACTCTTCCAACTGAGCCAGCCAAGTGCCCCTCTGCTGTTTTATTTATAAAAATCCATAATATATAATGATATCCATAGTAGAGAAAGGACACTACGCAGAAAAACTGAAGTAAAAATTTTGGTTGACCTTTGTTATAGGTTGAACTGAGACCCTCATCCTCAAATTAATATAAAGTCCTATTCTCAAGTACCTCAGAGGATGACCTTATTTGGAAGACAAGGTCTTAGCAGAGGTAATCAGGTTAAGATGAAGTTATCAGGGTAGGCTTTAATCCCGTGACTGATGTCCTTATTTGGAGACAGATACACATACAGGACAAACGTCATGTGAACATGAAGACGGCCATCTACCAACCAAGAACAGAAGCCTGGAACAGATCCTTTCCTCAAAACCCTCAGAAGGAATCCTGTCAACACTTTGATTTCGTACTTCTAGCTTCTAGAACTGGAGACAACAAATTCTGTTTAAACCACTCAGTTTGTTATAGAAGCAATGGCAAACGAATTCCACCTTCCCTAACTTATTTCTACTGCTTTAAATAACATATTTGAGATATTCAGATTGTTCCCTTTATAGTCTATCAATAAAAGCAATACAAATAGAAAATTTAAAGAATTATAAATTATTCCTTCTCTTAAATGTTATAAAAATCATACTTTGTTTTAATCTAAAAAAGATTACTCAGCTAAAACAGTTATTACGGTCCCCAATTTTCACTTTTGTATTAATCCAATGATATGCATTCTAGTTGTTGCTAGGAAACTTAAGTTTAAAGTCAGAATATATAGTCAGTCTGACAGCACAATTTCAATTTACTGTTTAAGGAGTTTTTCCATAAAAAAATGACCCTAACCCAAACCTTTCAGGCAAATTACAGAGCATTTTATTTTATTTAAAGATTTTTATTTATTTATTTATTAGAGAGAAAGCGCGCGCGTGCACAAGCTCAGGCAGACAGAGTGGCAGGCAGAGGCAGATGGAGAAGCAGGCTCCCTGCCGAGCAAGGAGCCCAATGTGGGACTCGATCCCAGGACGCCGGGATCATGACCTGAGCCGAAGGCAGCTGCTTAACCAACTGAGCCACCCAGGTGTCCCTACAGAGCATTTTAAATAGAGAAATCAAAATAAATAAAAAATATTCAGATCTGCTGTTATTCCAGGATAAACTGTGAGTACTAAAAGCGCATTGTTTAGAAAAAGTATGAATAGCTTTCAGTGCTAGCTTAGCTCAAATATCAATTTATTAATTATTTGATTCAAATGTTAATATATTTATAAAGCAAAAGTTTGTGAAATTTTTTTCTTGAGTTCTCTTACCAATTCTTGGATCAGGATAAGGCACTTCATGTAAATTAGTATAAAATGCTTCTAGTTCAAATGGTTCCTTCTTGTGGAAAGTAATGACTTTTGAAAATGGGGCAGGATGGTTCTTACAGAATACTTCACATTCCCTAAAATGAAGTGGGAAAATAGTTCAAAATAAACAGAAAGTTGTCTATGAATCTAATTACAGGATCCATGTGATTCCTAATTTAAAAGCAGCAACTGTAAAGACCTCTATCACAAATGTAAAGATAAAGAATTACTGGTTTTACTATGAACATACAATTTGATAGGTTTATGGCTCAAAGTTTTTAGAATGTCTGTCATGAGACAATTTTATCCTACCAAGAAAAAAGAAAGATGAACTGAGGTTAGGTATGTTTTGAGGCCAAAATACAGGAACTAGTTTTTTGCTCACATCTGTGGACCAAATCCTATCAGTTTCCAAACTACTTGTCATATGTAACCCTTTTTATTCTAGCTCCCTTTAAAATACTTTTATTTGAAACCAATTTCAAACTTACAGAAAGGAGCAAAAATAACAGCACAAGGAACAAGGAACACCTATATATCTTTTACCTAGATTTACTGTCAGCATTTTATTCCACCTTTCTCATCACTTAAGTGCACAATCTAGGTACATATACATTTTTTTCAGAACCTGTGGAGGGTGTTACATACATTACAGCCCTTTACACCTAAGGACTTCAATGTGTACTTCCAACAGGGATATTTTCTACTATAACCACGGTATAGCTGTCAACTTTATAAATTTGCACTGATACTTCCATATTCTAACTTTTTCAACTGATGTAATAATGTCATAGTATTTCTTCCTCTCCAGTACAGGAAGTTTTAAAATCTACATAACAAGTCCCACTCTTACTTAAACAGTTTAACAGAAATAGCTTATAACTATTGTCTATAGTGGCCCAGAAACTTACTCTATAATACTATACCATTACCCTATTCATTATGCAAGGTTTGCAAATCTCATATTCATGGACCTTGTCCTCTATCCCAGCTTTCAAGAACCTACATTATCTTTTACTTACTTATTGTAATCACTAAGATAGGTTTACTTTTCAATTTAACTCCCCATATGTTTCTTAAAATACTTTTCTGGATCACTCTATCTTCAACTGAACTTAACTTTAATTATCTTCTTTAAAGTTTATTCAAGGGCTCCTGGGTGGCTCAGTGGATTAGGCGTCTACCTTCAGCTCAGGTCATGATCCCAAGGTCCTGGGATGGAATCCTGCAATGGGCTCCTTGCTTAGCAGGGAGTCTGCTTCTTCCTCTGTCCCTCACTCTGCTCATGACCTCTCTCCCACTCTCTCTCTCAAATAGTATTTAAAAAATAATGTTTATTTAAGTTAATCTCTACACCCAACATGGGGCTCAAACTTACAACCTCAACATCAAGAGTCGCATGCTCTTCCAACTGAGCCAGTCAGGCGCCCCTGAAGTTAACTTTAACGAACAGCATTTCTTGCCTCAAAACTGACATTAGGACATGCCATTTAAATGCTCTGCAAAACATTCAGATCAGACTGATGATCCATAGTTTCAGAATTTGTGTAAAACTTTTAGTTTCTTGGGGATGTGGATGTATAGAGCACAGAACAAAATTTTAAAAGTAACTTTAAAACCTAAATACAGGTTTACCTTTTTTTTTTTTTTAAGATTTTATTTATTTATTTGTTAGAGAGAGAGAGAGAGAGAGAGCGCGAGTACAGGCAGACAGAGCGGCAGGCAGAGGGAGAAGCAGGCTCCCTGCCAAGCAAGGAGCCCAATGTGGGACTCGATCCCAGGACGCTGGGATCATGACCTGAGCCGAAGGCAGCTGCTTAACCAACTGAGCCACCCAGGCGTCCCCAGGTTTACCTTTTTGTACAAATTGTAAGCTCTGAAAACTAGTCAGATATATTACTGGAAACACAATTTTTTTTTAAAGATTTTATTTATTTGTTTGACAGACAGAGATCACAAGTAGTCAGAGAGGCAGGCAGAGAGAGAGGAGGAAGCAGGCCCCATGCAGAGCAAAGAGCCCGATGCGGGGCTCGATCCCAGGACCCTGGGATCATGACCTGAGCTGAAGGCAGAGGCTTTAACCCACTGAGCCACCCAGGCGCCCCCACAAATTTTTTTTTTTAAAGATTTTATTTATTTATTTGACAGAGAGAGAGAGAGATCACAAGTAGGCAGAGTGGCAGGCAGAGAGAGAGAGAGAGAGGAGGAAGCAGGCTCCCCATTAAGCAGAGAGCCCAACTTGGGACTCGATCCCAGGACCCCGCGATCATGATCCAAGCCAAAGGCAGAGGCTTAACCCACTGAGCCACCCAGGAGCCTGGAAACACAAATTTTTATTTTGGTAGGGAAGCAAGCTATTTCAATCTTAAGCAGTTCATGGAAAAGGAAATGTAAATGTCAATAAAAGCATGAAAAGACTGTGCCTCATGAAAGTCAGAAATGCAAATCTATTAACAAAGTACTTATTCTCACTTTCAGAATGTTATCTTTAAAAGCATAGAAGAAAATTAGCTACGACAGATAATTCAGCAATGTTAAAAGGAATATAAATTGGTATAATCCTTTTGGTGAATAGTGTGGCAATACTGGTTATAATAGTGCTCATATCCTTTGGGTCAATTTCAGTCCTATATAGTTACCTTACAGGTATACTAAACCCAACTAAACAAGGAGATGTGTACAAGGATGTTATTGCACAAACTGAATCAGAAAAAAATAAGACTTTAGGGTGTATTTGTTAAATTAATTATGGCATACACAACTGCTGAGAAAATCGTCACTGTCTACTGACATGGAAAGGTAATACATAACATTTTAAAAAGGAAGTTGCACTGGAAAACACTCAGATAATGATGTATGTATTTTATTTTTGTTTTTTTAAATTTTTTTTTATTTGTGATGTATGTATTTTAAAAGTGCAGCTTTTATTTTTGGATATTCAAGAAAATGGATAGATATAAGTGTAGCTATTAACAATGGCTACCTTTGTAAAATGGGTAAGTAGGAGTTGGGGTAGGGCAGATGCAGGTTTTTTAAGTTTTTATATTTCCATAATGTGATTTTATTTGAAAATAAGAATGACTTAATTTATAATAAAATATTAACTAAAAATATGCCATCATGGTTTACATATTGTATAATATTTTATAGTTCCTTTTCTCTAACATTTTATTCAAAAGTATTTGAGAGTTTTAGAAGCGTAAATTCCTCTAGTTCAGAAAGTTGTTTCAATTGGTTATTTACAACAAGCTCTAACCAAGGCTTTAAAAGTAACTTACCCAGTTCCATCTTCAAAAGAGGTCTTCCATCTTAATGTGATTGAATAGGGAACAAGGTCTGTTATAGAAAATTCACGCACTTTAAATGCTGGTGAGAGAATCGCACACTGAAAATAAGATGTATACCATATGTAAATCAACAAACACAAAACATACTGTAGGTTACCCTGATTGAACTGCTTGATAAAGTACTTATAATAAAATCATTACATCCTAAAAATTATAGTCTTTTGGTAAGAGCTACTTTAAAATGCCAAGAGTACTGGGTTTTTTTTTAGTACTGTTTATGACCTTACCAATATATGAAATATTTTTAAATCTGAAAAAAGAATTTTAAATGGGAATTATAATAATTCATAAAGTAAATGTTCTTTCACTACAGTATAGACATACTGTCCTATGACAGTTTAAAAACAAATTGGAAAAATGCAAGACTTATCAGGAATAATTTCAATTTATTTTTAGCCTACTGACAAGTGGTTCAAACAAATAATATTAAAAGGTCCCTTTAGGCTTGTCACCATATTTCTGGCAAAATATATACTGTAAAAAAAGGGGGGGTTATTAAATAATCATACCTGTAATGCACATCCTCTTGCAACAGCTTCATCAGCATTTAATGTGGTACTTATGTCTTTAAGAAAGAATTTAGTTATTTGTTCTTTCACTGCAGGAATTCGAGTTGCTCCCCCTACAATTTCTATACTACTTATGTCTTCACGTTGCAAGTCTGGAAAACAAAATGTTTTTAATTGAGAAAAATAAGATAGTCTTTATTAAAATGTGACCAAAAGACCTTGGAAAGTACTCTTTTTTTTTTTTTTAATTGATTTTGTTTTTGCTAAAAACAAGACTAAATAGAAGATACAAACAAATTTTGGAAAAAGGCAAAACGTAATAAATATTAACTATCCATGTGTCAAGCACTGCACTTGGTCCAGATGATAGAGTGACAATAAGAACAGACAAGTACCTCATGAGCTCTCCAGAGTCCTTCAATTTTCTAATTTTCACCTCACAAATACCCATAGAAAGTACTGGTTACCAAAAACCTTAACAAAAAGCAATCATGTCCCATTTCTACTTTTTTCTCATCTTAGACTTTACAGGACACTTACATATAAACACCTCCAAATATAACTAGTGTTAGTTCTATGATGTAAACAATAACATGAGTAAGGAATTGTTCTCATAAACCCAGATTCATAGTGCCTTTACTCTTATGAATGAATCTATAATCTCCCGCTCTAAAATGAGAGATAATGGGGCTCCTGGGTGGCTCAGGGGGTTAAGCCTCAGCCTTCGTTCAGCTCAGGTCATGATCCCGGGGTCCTGGGAGGGATTGAGCCCGGCATTGGGCTCTATGCTCAGCAGAGAGCCTGCTTCCCCCTCTCTCTCTGCCTGCCTCTCTGTCTACTTGTGATCTCTCTCTGTCAAATAAAATAAATTAAAAAATCTTAAAATGAGAGATAAAAATCTTCAAAAAACAAATAAAAGTTTTCATCGTTTTTTACCATTTCCTACCCCATTCAAGTGAATTAATGCCATGATACAATTTTGATGGTTAGTACAATTTTGATGGTTAGTCTAGTAATTTACACTTACTAGCTTGTTCCATTACTGCTTTTAACGGTGGCTCAACCCTGGTGAAGAGGGAAGCACATAACTGTTCAAATTGAGCCCTGTGGGAAGATTAAATAAAATTCATCATTTTGGGATATGAAATTCAAGTAGATCTTCTAAACAGAATGAAAAAAATCAGACATGATCTAAACATAAAATAAGCCAACACTTCTTAAATTGAAAACATACACGGTACCTGTTCATTTTACTAGAAACATCAAGGTCATTCATGAAACACTCAATGTTCAGTGGAAGATCTGATGCATTTGCACTCATTAGCTTCTTCAGTTTTTCACATTCCTGATATAGACGCAACAAAGCCCGAGAATTTTCTTTCACATTTATCTTATATTTGGTCTTGAACTCCTCACAGAAGTAGTCTACTAAAGCCTCATCAAAGTTCCTGCCACCCAAATATGGATCAAAGGTGGTAGCCAAGACCTGTTTAACCAAAAAACCAGAACTGAATTTTCAGAAATATAAATGCTTTCAAAAAGATAAAAACCAACTTTTAAAATAAAAATAAAGTTAAAGGCAAAAAAACTTGCCAAAAATCACAGGGGTGTCAAAACTTGCTATCACTTATACTAATTATCACTTATATTTAGCCAACATACTTACACATTCTGAATTATCTATTTTGGTTCACAGATCCATATACCATAATTATAATTAATTCTATTTCTGAATAATCTAGTTACAACAATTAAAACTTCACTATTTCATATCCGTTGATTCTATAACAACATTGAACAGACATACCGAAAACCAAGTTTAATAGAGCAAAGGAACAGTCCTAAAGCATGAAACCGAAACAAAACAGCCAAGAAAAGCCAATTCAAAAATTAAATCTAAAACAGCACAATTGGTCACTTTTCAGGTCAGGAATTAGGCCTTCTATGATTTAAAAAAAAAAAAAGCCAAGCCATTTTTATATCATTTTTATAAAAACATAGAACACGGGACGCCTGGGTGGCTCAGTTGGTTAAGCGGCTGCCTTTGGCTCGGGTCATGATCCCAGCATCCTGGGATCGAGTCCCACATCAGGCTCCTTGCTCAGCAGGGAGCCTGCTTCTCCCTCTGCCTACCACTCTGCCTGTGCTCGCTCTCTAACAAATAAATAAATAAATCTTAAAAAAAAAAAAATAGAACAAAAGAATACATGGAAAACCAAAAAATAAAACAGAAGAAACAAAAATTTAATAATATAATAAATTTGTTGACCAATGAGCCCCAGCTAGTGGATGGATTGAAGAGGAGTAGAAAAGTCATAGAACTTGAACACCATACCTCTTGAAAATGCAGGAGGAGCAAGATATCTAGTCTCTTTCTCCAAGGTAGAGGACACAAATGACTACTTACACTAGTCACTTAAAAAACAGAAGCCCCACCGCTGGTGTGGCTCCTCAGGCTTTTTTCACAAGAATGTGTAATGGAACAATAGCAAACCCTACAGAAAGTTGTAAACATGTGATTGGGTTATCAGCCCACAGACTAGTATGGAGAATTCGTGGACTGACTTCTTGCTAGGACCAGTACTACACAAAATTAACTTCCTTGCTCTCTTAACCATTAAACTTACATATAGCAAATCATTTATTTACTTACTTTAAGTTTTCCTTTGTTAAAAGCACAAACAGAGACCTGGTAGGCAGAATGTCCCATATCAATAAATACTACATTTCTTGGTTTCTCATCCAGTGGGGGAAGATCCTGTTTATAAATTCCATATGCTAGTGCAACTGTGTAAGAACAAAGAAATTACGTTAGTATCAGGATAGCAATCACTTGGAAAACAAAAGATAAGTCCTTTTGATACGCACTTTAATAGAGAATAATATGTTTTATTTGTTTCAAAGTAAATTAACTTTTTATAATTTGGTTACTTTTTTTTTTTTGGTTACTGTTTTTATTTTTCCTTTAGAATCATTTATGTTACAGATAATTCTTACAGCAAATGTAAGACATATTTAACTTTTAGCAAAATACTGTACTACAAAACTAAAGGTTAAAAGAGTACACAGTAAGTTTTAAAAAGATAAATGCTTTATATTAAAACAAAAACAACTGGAACAGTATTTTTCTGACAGTGATTTTCAAACCGCAAAGTACTCACCTGCAGTAGTTTCATTCATCAACCTTAAACAATTTAAACCTGCAACCTGGGCTGCAGCCATCACAGATCTTCTCTCAGCATCAGTGAAAAAGCTAGGAATCTGGTATTTTAAAAACAGTAATTAAGTATATTGGTTTGATGTAATAGATTTTAAACATTTCATCAGTAAAAAATGTAAAATAACTGCTCTAAAACTTGTGTAGGGCTTAAGACAAAGAATGGTGTTCTAATTAAATAAACAAGAAAAAAGATACTAGTTTTTTTTTCTTTTTGGCAATTTCTATACCATAAGGTTTTGACCTAAGTTTGAACACAAATTTAAAGCAATTAATAAGATGAAATTATACTTCAAGATTTCCAAAATATGTTCATCTAAATCCTTCTTGCGTTGGGTCTGCTCTATGGAAAAAAAAAAGTTTATTCATCTTTAAAAATGAAAAATTGAAAGCCCAAGACTGTTAAAATGAGAATATATCTTGGTATTTCCATATAATGGAATACTATGTGGCTATTAGAATCAGGCAGATCTGAATGGTCATGGAAGAGTATCTATACTGATTAGAAAAAAGGACATATGTAGCATGATTTTTGTTTAGGTATATGTTAGGTATGTTACCTTTTTGTTAGGTATATGTTACCAAAAGTTTGCAGTACCTATTATCTCAAAGGGAACTTATGAAAAGCACGTACTTCTTTTAAAATCACCAAAAACCAATGTATGTTTAATTGGTGTTAATTAAATTTAATTAAAATTAATTAATTAAATTTAATTAATTAAAATTAATTTAATTGATGTTAATTAAGCAAAGATAAAATAAAGTTATCTTTATTAAAAGATAACTGAGACTTTTAAGATTTACATATACTTAGTTCTGTCAAACTAAGAAGCACTTTGATTTGTGTCTACAGACAGATTTCTGAGAAGCTAATTAAGTAGGAATACCTGGGTGGCTCAGTTGGTTAAGCATCTGACTTAGACTCAAAAATCATGATCTCAGGGTCCTGGGACAGAGCTCTGAGGTGGGCTCCACACTCCACACTTCCCTTCCCCCTCACCCTGCGTGTGTGCATGTGTACTGCATGCGCTCTCTCTCAAATAAATAAATCTTAAAAAAAAAAAAAAAAGCTAATTAAGTACATTCATGTATAAAATGACTTGGGGCTCTTCCAATTTTAAGTAAGTTGTCTCTAATTTTATTGTTTTTTGAAGTCAGAAATTTCATTTAACAGATACTAACAAGAGGAAAAGAACTTGAATTTTGATAAACTGTTTATCCTGATTTTGCGATTATCCTTCTGACAAAAATTCAAATTCTAATATAGACTTCATTTAATACTCATTGAGCACTTATGTACCAGGTACGTTTCTAACCACCTAGGGATATAACAGCGCATAAAACAGAGAAAATACTTCCCCTTATATAGCTCACAATGTGTCTCTCACACTAACTACAAAGTAAATAATGGCCAAAATGTTCATCATGCTCTCTTCTGACATTAATTTCTGACGTGAAAGTATTATCAAGTATAGTTAATGAACCTGAATTTAAGACCTAAATTTAAGAATTTAAGAATTTAATTTAAATTTAAGAATTTAAAACCTAATTTAAATTTAAATTTAAGAATTTAAAACCTAACCCACTATGATGTATACTTTCAACTGGCAGTACAAGGGAAGAATTATAGGCAGAGGCTTGGGAATGAAAACAGGGGTGTGAATTCTGGCTTACAACTTATTAGCTCTGTTGATTTGGGGCAAGTTATTTAACTTCTCTGTGTCTGCTTTTTAATATTCTCTATGTCTGCTTTTTAATCTATAAAATTGGAGTTAAAAATATCCTACCTTCATAGGGTGGTTCTGAGGATTAAATGAGTTAGTACTTATGAAATGCCTGCAACATTGCCTGGCCAAAGGTACACTCTATTATTTGCTATTATTAAATGGTCAGAATAGAAAATATTAAAGCTCTATTATTTTCCTCTCATTCAAAAAGCTCTAAATACCTATAATAATCTAATTACTAAATTCCAGTGGAGTTAATAATCTGATTCTATTTTTCTGAGGACAGGAGACTGTTGAACTTAGGTAGAGAAGTTTAATAGTATTAGAAATATACTCACATTTAAGCGACAACATGTAACTTTAAAAAGTTATCAGTATATAATGGGATCTCAAAAGATAGAGTAAATGATGAAATATTCTATGAATCCTTAAAGAAAGACCTTTTTTTCTGAAAAATATTACATGCTCTCTTATATGTGGAATCTACAAAAGTTAAATTCATAGAAGCGAGAGAGTGCTGGTTACCAGGGGCAAGGAGGTGGGGGAAATGGGGATATACTGGCCAAAGATTACAAAGTTTGGTTACCAGGGGCAAGGAGGTGGGGGAAATGGGGATATACTGGCCAAAGATTACAAAGTTTCAGTTATGTAGGATGAATAAATTCTAGAAATCTAATGTATAGCATATGGTGTCTACAGTTAGTAATAGTGTATTATATACTGGAAATTTGCTAAGAAAGAAGATCTCAGGTGTTCTTGCCACAAAAAAAAAAAAAAAGTACTTGAGATGGGTATGTTAATTTGCTCAATTGCAGTAATCATTATCATTTCACTATGTATATGTATGTCAAAGCACCTTATACCTAAACAACTTTTACTTTAAAGGATATACAATGGGATTCTGAGGGGTGATAAATATGTTTATAATACTGATAATGATTGATGATGGTTTTGTGTAAACATATGTCAAAAGTTCTCAAACTATAACCTGTTAAATATATCCAATTTTTCATTTTAAAAAATATTTTTTCTTTCTTTCTTTTTTTTCTTTCTGATACAAAATATACAAATATATATAATCTCAAATTCCCAACTGGGAATTTTCAACTTTGCCATGAAATGTTAAGGTCCCTAGAGGTGGGAAGTTGAGGGTGACCAGGAAAGATTCTTAGGAATTACTGGCAGGTACAACAGTCACTAATCATATACACTATTTTTTTTTTTTTAAGATTCACAGATTATCATGACTGACTTTTTGGGAAACTAACTCAATCCTAAGCTTTACCAAATAAGGTTTTTTTTGTTTTTTTACATACATTTTTTTTTTACTAAATAAGATCAGAAAGAGTAAAGAAAAAGGAAGAAAAATACTTCAATAGAATGTTAATATACTGGAAGGTGCGATTTGAAAGTAGTGAAGTTAAAAAAAAAAAAAAGTAGTGAAGTAAACTTACTGAAATCACACAGTCTGCCACTGGTTTCTTCAAAGCATTTTCTGAAGTCTCTTTAAGTTTAGCCAGCAGCATTCCAGTAACTTGCTCAATTGCAAAAGGTCTCTCTTCTTCTAGGTACCGCACCTAAATGCAAAATTTGAGATATTTATTAAGAGTCTTTTATTCATCCAATATGTACTCTGTGAGGATCTACTCTATACATGATAGGCAACAGTGAAAAAGACAGTCTTTGCTCAAGGACGTTATATTCTGAAAAAGACTATTCTAGTATTACCACCTCTCATTTCTAAAATTCAAGTGACTTAAACATAGTAATATAACCAAATTGTTCTCAAAAATGTCTTCCTGCCTTAGATCTCTCCTTTTCCCAAAAGCAATTTTTTAAAAAGATTTCAAGAGAGAGAGTGTATGTGCTAGGGTACAGTGGGGGAGAGGGGCAGAAGAAGGCTCCCCACTCCCAGCAGGGAGTCTGATGCAGGGCCCAATCCCAAGACTCCAGAGATCATGACCTGAGTTGAATGCAGATGCTTAATGGACTGAGACACCCAGGTGCCTCTCACAAAAGCAATTTTTATTTTTCACTTTCCAGGCATATATTTAAAGAGAAAAAGATCAAATAATCTTTCTTTTGAAAGTTAGAACTCTTCTGGGTTTAAAATGAAAGCTTTAGTCATACAGTTTTAGGAAGAGAAAATTAGAATATCAGGAAACTGGGGCGCCTGAGTGGCTCAGTGGGTTAAAGCCTCTGCCTTCGGCTCAGGTCATGGTCTCAGAGTCCTGGGATCAAGCCCCGCATCGGGCTCTCTGCTTAGTGGGGAGCCTGCTTCCCGCTCTCTCTCTGCCTGCTTGTGATCTCTGTCTGTCAAATAAATAAACAAAATCTTAAAAAAAAAGGAAACAAAATTTATTTAAAAAGATATTTAAAAAAAAAAAAGTATTTTGGGGCGCCTAGGTGGCTCAGTGTGGTTAAGCCTCTGCCTTCGGCTCAGGTCATGGTCTCAGGGTCCTGGGATCCAGCCCGGCATCGGGTTCTCTGCTGAGCAGGGAGCCTGCTTCGCCTCCCACCCACCCGCCTCTGCCTGACTCTCTGCCTACTTGTGATTTCTGTCTGTCAAATAAATAAAGAAAATCTTTAAAAAAATAAAAATAAAAAAGAGGTATTTTATCTATTATTCCAAGGTTTCTGGGAATAATCATAAGTTAAATATTAGAGATGTATATATGAAATTTCAAAATTGTTTTTTTAGACCAAATAACCACTTCATCTTATACACAGATTTAAGAGTAGGTTGCATTTAGGCACACAAAAGGGAACTTTACAATGCTTCTTGATGAAGGAATACCGGAAGCTTTAGGTAATTAAGCTCTTTTATAATAACCAATAAATTTATGAGCAATATAAAGTTACCTTGGAACCCATATAATAACTACATGTAGTTTATTGAAGAAAAAGTTATGTCTTACTTCTGTGTCCTTAGTGAACCAAATTTTATTCTGTAACACTAAACTCTGGAAGAGCTTTTCTCAAGCAGCACAACATGCATGTGTGTAAGTGTATATATGTATATTTATGTGGCCATGTTCATCTATATGAAGTCACTCCAGTTTATGGCTAAATATTCCATTGTATAGGTACCACAATTCACTTAACCACTCAGCAGATGATGAACACTTGGACTGTTCCTACTTTTTGGCTATTATGAATAATGCTATCATGAAAATCAGGTACAAGTTTTTGTGTGCACACATCATTCAATTCTCTGGTCTAAATAACGAAGAGTGAATCTGCTGGGTCATATGGTAACTGTGTTTTGAGGCAAAAAACACACATGCAACCATGTTTTTGTTAACCACTCTATAACTTACCATCTCAGGATGTAGAATTAAAAATCAAGAATCCATCTCTTATTTGGAAGTAGAGTTTGCTTTAATATAACAATATACTTATGGAGTCTATTTTTCTAAATCACTTATGCCTCTGCCTTTATCACTTGAATACTGTTCACTTCTGAAAGTTCTTCAAATAATTTTTTCTTGACAATAAAAGTATTGTCTGGATTTAAAAAATTATCTAGGGGCACCTGGGTGGCTCAGCTCGAGTATCTGCCTTCAGCTCAGGTTCTGGTCTCCCGGTCCTGGGATCCAGCCCCGCACTGGGCTTCTAGCTCAGCAAAGAGTCTGCTTCTCACTCTCTCTCTCTCCCCCTCTGCCCCTCCCCTCTGCTCATTCTCTCTCTCAGATAAATAAAACCTTTAAAAAATGAAAAAATAAAAATAAGAATTATCTAATTGTATTCTGCGCTCATTAAAGCTTACTACAAAAACTGAATCTTGGTACATACTTACTAGGTCCAGTGGAAAAAAATTATAAACAGGCAATATTATATTTGGTTTCTTGAATTTAAATGTTTGTACTCTGAGAAGCTTACCTTAACTCCTGTACTTCCATTAGGCATCTTCTGCAGTTCATAAGGAAGCCTGATCCTTTCCGTTTGCACAATGGGATCATCAAATGATCGCCCGTGAAGCTTTTTGAAGCCATGAATTGTATTTCTTACATTTGTGACTATCTGTTGGCAGTAAACACTTTTATTTATTGATATTTAATGAATGCAAAATCAATATTATGCTAATATTTAAGACCACCAAGTCTCCTTATCCTACACATTTAAGTTTAGAATTATACACAATCATTTGTCTTGCTTCCAGCCAACAGTAAAATTATACAATAAGAATGTATGCACCTTATATATTGCTCCACAAATTCTCTTCCTATCCTAGGAATGTAGACTCAAAATTAATGTTTTCAAAAAAGAAAGAACAAATATGTAAAACTTTTCAAGTAATACAGTGAAAACGTATCTAAAGTTCATCTGTTTGGTTTACTTCACCTTTTGCTTTAGTGAATTAGTACGTTTGACTTTTCTTTCTTCCACTTTCATTCCTATGTTTTTATTGAAACACTCTTCCACATTGCCCCCTTTCTCTTTTCCTCTTAATATCTAGTTCTTTGTATGTAGTGAGAATGTAGTGAGAATGTAGTGAGAATGAAATTTCTTACTGTTGAGAAGTGCTCCTAGATTGGTAAATTTAAACTCCTTCTGTGTAGCATGACACAAAGTTAAAGTGTCTGAATTTTTAAATGGCCTGTAGTTTAGCAAAGTAATTTTTTCTTTAACTAGAACATCTAGCTCAAACTATACACTAATACTGAGATCTAGTTGCTGCCCTCCTAGTTAAAGTCAAACAGGTCTTGCTCTTCAGTTACAAGATGAAAGTTACAGGGACGCTGAATTACCACATTGGTTTCTTTAGGAGGAATAACTTTAGTTTGCATTCTTTAGATACTCTGTTATCTATGATACACTTAGAAGATCACACAGAATATGAGATGTAAACTTTAGTGAAGAAGTCATTTTGGCACAAACTCAACATTTGTTTATGTACAATATGAAAGTGTAGGAGAAGATAAGATTTTCATATATAGGCCAATTAGAAGACAACCTTGAGGAAAGTGTTAAGCAAAAATTCCTAGATAAATGAGTCAATTATTCCCATAAAGTCAGGGGGGGAAAAAGGCCTATTAAAGTTATTTCATGACAAAAAGATGACCCAGGTACACATTAAAATATAAGAAGTAATTGTTAAGGGCTTTTGGTTCAGGGAAATAAAGTCTGAGGAAAATGAACCTCTAACAAAAAAACGTTAAAAGTAAATGTTCTACTAATAAGCACTTTGGAAGCTTAGAAATATGAATACTTAAGCAGATTCCATGTAAAAGTAGCCACACTGGGTTACTCTGGAAATTAGTTCTTCCATTTTCCCACCTTCTTTTACAAAGACATTGCTTATTTGTTGAAGTATGTATTCTAGATAGATAGACAGAAAAGTGACCATACAGGGGAAAAAGTGATGTCATACACCCTAACTTCACAACTAAATAAGACTTTTTAAAAAATAAAATGTAAGAAATATTTTACAACCCCCAAAGCAAAATATATCTATTTAAATACAAAGATATATGAGTCTGTCAAATTTCCCTCCTTCTCTTTTCTCACTATCTACATAAAGTGGGAGCTTGGTTATCAAGATTCCATTAAATTCTTCCTGTAAGTCAAAACATCTACATTAACAATTTACCTGGCTCTTAGCTGCATTTCCAATGGCTCGAGTTCTTGATCCCAAAGATATACAGGCCCTAAACAAGGGAAAAACACAAAGTTTGTTCCCATGGTATGTTTATATTGATATGCCATTACTCCATCTCTCATTATGAAAAAAATGAATTAAATGGATTAACATAATCTTATGTTTACTCTAAAAATAGGTTAATGGACATCAGAATTTTGCATAGTTGTTTCATAAGTAATAGAACAGTAGATAAAGTCAGAATGTTAGAATTTTTAGAAATGTTGCTAATAGCTGGCAATGCTCTGTTGGCCCCTAAAATTGTTTTTCAAATTCTACTGGTCTATGACCTACTAAAAAAATTGTGTTTATAGTAAGGCCAGGTTGCATAGATCTAAATCCAAGCTCTGTAATCTTGTAGAAATTACTTAACCATTATTTGTTTTTCGTCCAGAAGATAGTGCTCATAATACCTACTCACAGGTTTGTAAGAGGATTAAATGAGTGAATATGGGTAAATGCTTTGGACACCACCCTATTTTTTTATTACTGCATTTAGATGTAATTCTGCTTATAAAAGCAATTGTGAGCAACATTTTCATCAAAGTATCATTTCATGTTATAATTTAAGAAACTGTTTCCATGATTTTAATTGTAACTAGAGGTACCATTCATTCAACCAATAACTAGAAGCAGTGTGTGTATTAAGCCACAATCACTGTTGTTGGAGAATTTATAGTCTACAGAAAAAAAAAATCAACATATAAGACTATGAACATATGGACATGAATACTAGTGAAAAAGAATAATCACTTCTATATGATAAGGCTTAGGAAAAGCAAGTAGAAGAGGTAATTTCTGAATTAAGACCTGAAAGAAGAAAAAAATTTTAATATGTAAAATGTCCTTTGTCCAAAAGGACATTCCCAGTATGTAGGTATATACCTATTCTCAATACAATAATCTGAGTGATTCTCTTCAAGACTAGGGTCATGAATTTCAGCTGCCGAAAACCCTCCAATGGTGTCTTGTTTCACAGAGCAAAAGCTTAAGTCTCCCTAACAGCCAATAAACCTCTTCCTGGTCTGGTCCTTGGCTGCTCTACCCTATAACTTCAATCTAGACACACCAGTCTCTTTGCTATTTCTAGAATATAGAGTGCTATTTCTAGCACTCTCCTTCCTCAGGGCCTTTGTACATGCTATTCTCTATCTCTGGAACACTTCTAAATATACCCATCCATGTGGCTTACACTCACTTTTTTTCATCTCCTGCTCAAATGTCAGTTTGTCAGTACCTTTTCTATCTTACATAAACAATATTTTCTGCTCCTTCCCAACATATACATCTCCTACTGTTTACCTAATTTTATTTTCCTGCATAACGTATCACCATCTGATACAGTTTATTTACTGACTATCTCCATACCATGGCATGAACTCTATGAGGGCAGATAACATGTGCTCCATTCCTTTGATCTGCACTATCCAATATGGTAGCCACTAGCCACACATGGCTAATAAAATTTAACCAAAATAAAAAACCTCAGTTCTTGGGGCACCTGGGTGGCTCACTGGGTTAAGCCTCTGCCTTCGGCTCAGGTCATGATCTCAGGGTCCTGGGATCGAGCCCCACATTGGGCTCTCTGCTCAGCAGGAAGCCTGCTTTCTCCTCTCTCTCTCTGCCTGCCTCTCTGCCTACTTGTGATCTCGGTCTCTCTCTCTGTGTCAAATAAATAAATATAATCTTTAAAAAAAAAAAAAAAAACAAACCTCAGTTCCTCAGCATTATTCACATTCACAGCCAACTTTTGAGGGCAAACATATGTGGCCAGTGAGTATACAGAGAACAGATTATACATAGAACAGAAGAGATATACAATAGAATAGAAAGTTCTACTTGATAGCACCGGCCTTGATCATTATCTGGTAATAGTAAAAGTACTTATTGAATGAATAGAAAGATGGTTCCTAAGGGTAATGTTTATTTGGAAAGTAGGAAGAATACAACTTGGCTAGTTTCATTTTTATAATATTGGGGTCAGATTACACACAGCCTCAAATGGCAAGTTATAAATTTGAAATTTATCTCAGTAGGTAAAGTGAATTAAAGGCTTCTGAATAAAGAAAAGAACAATCCGTGCTTATACAGAAGATGAACTGAAGAGGAAAGATCCCAGAACAATGCCTTTAGTAGGCTCCATACCCACTGTGGAGCCTAACATGGGGCCTGAACTCAAAAACCAGAAATTAAGACCTGAACTGAGATCAAGAGTCTTAATGCTTAACATACTGAACCACCTGGTGCCGCCCAGAACAGTGCTTTTTAAGGGTTGAACAGGATATTGTTACACTGGGGGCCACAGCATTTTCAAGGAGGGCAAGCAGTTAAATTCATCAGTTAGCAGATTTTGGTTGAATAATTACTTTACATCTGGCACTCGGTTACTAAAGATATAGCGAGGGGAAAAAGACATGGTTTTGGCTCTCTTGGAACTTACACTGATCACACAAATGAAAGTAAACGAGGTGCTACAAGAGAGCATGTACATGATGCTAGATGAGTAGATAACAGAATTGATCTAGAGAGGAAGATCAGGAAAGGCTAACCCAAGGAAGTGATGAGATTTTAAAGAATAAATGATGAGGGGGGTGGAATTAAAAGATTTGACAGAGATCATTTTGACCACTGGGAACTGATGGGAGGAAGGCTAGAAGTTATCAATAATCTGTATCAGGATGACGGCAGCTGAGAGAGAGAGAAGGAATTAAGAGTTATTTAGGAGGTACAACTCAAAGGACTTAGTGACAGACTAGATCTTCACTATCCAATATGGTAGCCACCAGCCATATGTGGTGATTAAGCACATGAAATGTGGCAAGTATGAATTGAGATGTATTCATTTTAAGTGTGAAACATAAGCTGGACTTTGAAAATTTAATATTTAAAAAGAAATATAAAATATCTGATTTTAAAATATGGAAATAAGATTTTGGACATATCGAGCTAAGTCAAATATATTAAAATTAATTTCACCTGTTTCTTATCTTTTTGGTGTAACTACTAAAACATTTATGGATATTGCTAACATTTTTACTGAACAGTGCTGGAATATATAAGAGGAAGAGGCAAGTATCACGACTAATATCTAGGTTTCCCATTTGCAGAAAAAGGTAGAGTGGTGTTATTTAATGAGACACAAAACACTGTAAAATGGGCAGGTTTGAGATGGACCATCAAGTGCTCATTAGTCTCAGTCTCTGAGATTCTGAGTCTCTGAGACTCAAGTACTCAGTCTCTGAGACTGAGATATGTTTGAGACACCCATGTAGATCATCTCTTCCAAATAACTCCTTGATCAACATAGTCCCTGCTAGAGTAAGTATTTGCATACCTAATATGGTTATTTATGTGGATGGCTGGCATTCTGTCCTAAAGTTCATCAGAGAAAATATGATTTGCCTTCTCTTAGCTTACTTTATTATAATCTGTCCTTCTCTCTATTCCATTATTTGGACACACTTAAGAATACTTTTAATTTTTTAATACTAGGTGACCATCACTTGAGTACATAGAAAATCTTATTCTTAGGTTGATTCTCAAGAAGTCAACTTTTTTTTTTTCCCAAAGATTTTATTCACCTATTTGACAGAGAGAGAGAGAGAGAGAGATCACAAGTAGGCAGAGCAGCAGGCAGAGGGGGTGGGGGAAGCAGGCTCCCTGGTGAGCAGAGAGCCCAATGTGGGGCTCAATCCCAGGACCCTGGGATCATGACCTGAGCCGAAGGCAGAGGCTTTAACCCACTGAGCTACCCAGGCGCCCCAAGAAGTTAACTTTTCTTAGAACACTGAAGCCAAATAATACTGATTCAATGATCTATTATTAAGTGCTAAATTCTTTGAAACATGCTGCACACACGTTATCACTTCACCAAGAAAGCTAAATAGTTACCATTATTATTCTCTTAAGTTAAAAGTAGACAACTTTTAAAGACTAAACAATTTAGTGTTACAGCTTGGAAATACCTAGTTTCAATACACAGAAAACCTTCCTTACATAGCTAAAAAAAGGGCTCCTTCCTTGAATTTTCTTTCAAAAAGATTCTGGAATCAAAATACCTAGCATCTCTCAAAACTTTTACCTGACTTTACTAACACCATGGAAAATAAACGCATTATAACATACCTCAGAGGCTGACATAAAAGTTTTTATAGTAAGGATATTTTATAGAAAGGATACCCAAATATATATTGCATAATCCATTTATATCGTACTTTCTATACTTTATTTCAACTGCTATTTAGAAATTCCGCCTTATACCTAAAAACAACTTTACAGTGCAACTTAAATCTCTAATTTCCAATCTGATATTGCCACCACAGTGGTAATCTCAGATTCTCAGAAAATTCTAAACAAACAAAACTTCCAAATGTCCTATGTCACTTTTGGTAGATAAGGGGCATAAAAATCAAATGACAAGTGTTAATTTAAGAAAGTTGTATTTTGCGGCGTCTGGGTGGCTCAGTGAAGCATCCAACTCTTGATTCTGGCTCAGGTCATAACCTCAGGGTTGTGAGATCAAGCACCACTTGGGCTCCACCCTCTGTGGAGAGTCTGCTTGAGATTCTCCCTCTCTACCTATGACCACCCCCACAGGCATGCTATCTCAAATAAATCTGAAAAAAAAAAAAAAAAAAAAAAAACAACCAAAACTGTATTTGTATTTTCCCTTAAAACTTAAGATTAATTTTCTCTCTCTCTTGTAGAGCCTATTTTTATAAGGCCAAGCATGATCAGGATGGAGAAAACACATACTGCCAAAAGATTATGAGATTTCTCACCCAAGAGGTCAGTACTCTTTAAATTTGTTCACTTTTCAGTCTCCACTAAGGATTCAAAGCCTCTTGATTGTATCACTTTCATTTTAAAAATAACCCTATTTTAAAAATTGTCAGCTTTCCCTTACCAGTTTCCATAAGATCACAATTACTATTTATAGCCTCTTATGTTGTCAAGTACATATTAAGAAAACAGTAGCAGGATGAGTAATGATATGAAAGGGCAATCAATTGATTTAAAGCAGGGGGTCATCTCCTGAGATTCCAGAAGCACTCCCCCAATTTCTCATCCCCAGAGTGTCAACCAAAAATGTACCTTTAGATATTGTCAAATGTGCCCTAAGGCGCAAAATTTCCAACTGAGACTAATGCCTTATAGCATCATTTTCCAAATACTGTTCTATGGAATATAATTCCTTGGAGATTCAAATAAGTTGGGAAAAACATTCTTTCCTGGGAGTATTTCAATGCATATAAACAAATGAACGGATTTGAGAAGTTCTGCGGTAAAGAAAACATATGGTTATTATTTTTCAAGGTTAACTATCTCAAAAAAATTGCCCCAGGAGGAAGTGGGGGAGGAATGTTCTCCAAAAGACTTATGATTGCTATTTGCTTTCTAGCTTGCTACTTAAAAAATAAGGGGCGCCTGGGTGGCTCAGTGGGTTAAAGCCTCTGTCTTTGGCTTGGGTCATTATCCCCGGGTCCTGGGATCGAGCCCCACATCAGGCTCTCTGCTCAGTGGGGAGCTTGTGAACTGTCAAACAAATAAATAAATAAATAAATCTAAAAAAAAAAAAAATCTTTTTTTTTTTTTAAAGATCTGAGAGAGGGAGAGAGAGTGCAATCATGCATGCATGCATGCATGTGCACAGAGGGGTGGGGCAGAGAAGGAATCCTCAAGCAGACTCCCAGCTGAGAGTGGAGTTGAGGCGGGGAGGGCTCGGGTCTCTCTCCCAGGACCCTGAGGTTATGACCTGAGGCAAAATCAAGAGTTGGCCACTTAACCTACTGAGCCACCCAGGTGTCCCCAAAAGTAAGACTTCTTTTAGGTATACATGACTTAGTAATAACAAAAACTTTGCAGTCTTTCAGTATGGACAATGGATAAAAGTTTTTAACATATAAAAAATAAAAAGTTCTTTTATGAGTTTCTAAATGCTTCTAATAAATGTGCCTAATTCATAAACAAACTGGTTCACAACTTAGCTATTAACAGAAATCACACACAGTTGAACCCTGAACAATGAGGGGAGTTAGGGTGCTGAATCCCTACACAGTAGAAAATCCATGTATAATTTTTAACCCACACACAACTACTAATGGCCTACTGCTGATCAGAAGCCTTAATGATAACAGTTAACACATATTTTGTGTTGTATTATACACTGTTCTTATATTAAGCTAGAGAAAAAAAAACATTAAGAAAATTATAAGAGAAAATATATTCACAGTAATGTATCAAAACAAAACAAAAAGTCCACCTATAAACAGACCTGCACAGTTCAAACCCATATTGTTCAAGGGTCAACTATAATTACATAAACATATTTAAAAAGCTGGTTAGTTACATTAAATTAGATGTATTTAACTATTAGATACATTATTTTAAAGGCTGATTATCTTAAAATTCGACAGGTCAAATTCCAATAGCAATGCACCATAATTTTAAAGTTCTTTTAATTATGACTGACTAGACAAGGGGCTTGCAAATTACCGTTTGCAACCTATTTTTGTAAATAAAGCTTTATCGGAACACAGCTATGCTGATTAATTTGTATTGTAGTAACTATATACAAAAGACTACTGTAGCATGCTAAATACCTTAAACTCACAATAGTATGTAATTTGTACTTATAGTTCCTTCCCTTCTAGAAACTTTTCAGAATTCCTCAACCCACAAATTCAAGGCAATAACTAAAGATTCATTTTGTTTTGTCACAGAAAATATTCATACTAGATTTTATAGTCCTAGCTTTGGCCATGCTAATGTGTGAGCCATCTGTCTTTCCATTCTACTTAGCACAATTAAAAAAACAAACAAACAAAAAAACCCACAAAGATACTCATTGAATTTTTGTTTTTGTCAATGGCAAAATAATAATTTGAAACATCCACTAATAGTGCACTTATCAGTGGATGTACAGCCATTTAAATAAACAAGGTAAGTTAGGTCAGAATGGCTAAAATCAACAAATCAACCAAGAGGTGCTGGCAAGGATGTGGAAAGGGGAACCCTCCTGAACTGCTGGTGGGAATGCAAACTGGTGCAGCCATTGTGGAAAACAGTAGAGAGGTTCCTCAAAAAGTTAAAAATAGAACTACACTATGATCCAGCAATTGCACTATAAGGTATTTACCCAAAGGAGCTAGAGACTATTATGCTAAGTGAAGTAAGTCAGAGAAAGACAGGCACTGTATGATTTCACTCATATGTGTAATTTAAGAAACAAAACAAACCAGCATAGGCTAAAAAAGAGAGAGGCACACCAAGAAACAGATTCTGAATTACAGAGAACTGATGATTACCAGAGGTGAGGTGGGTGGGGTGGATGGGTGAAACAGGTGATGGGGATTAAGGAATGCACTTGTGATGAGCACTGAGTGCTGTATGAAAGTGCTGAATCACTAAATTGTACACCTGAAATTAATATTACACTGTGTTAACTGAAATTTTAAAACTTTAAAAAATAAAAAATTTAAAAATGAGGTAAATTAGAACTATACACACGAGTTTGAGATGTTCAAAATGTATTTTGAGAAAAAGTTGCCAAATACATACAATGTGATTCTACTTTCGTTAAAACACACATAGAAAAACATACCAGTTATATATACATACACTTGTATAAAACTAAAAGCATACATACTAAAGTTTACTAGATGACTGGAAAGGGCTAGAGATTTACTTTCTCTGTTGTATTTAAAATATTTTAGGGGCGCCTGGGTTAAAGCCTCTGCCTTTGGCTCAGGTCCTGGTCTCAGGGTCTTGGGATCCAGCCCTGCATCGCATCGGGCTCTCTGCTCAGCGGGAAGCCTGCTTCCTCCTCCCTGCCTGCCTCTCTGACTTCTTGTGATCTCTATCAAATAAATGAATAAAATCTTTAAAAAATATATATTTTAAATCAAAGTTGACATAAGCTCATAGCAAGATATACAAACATATGATACAAAGAATATTTAAATAAAATGTAAAAGCCTCCCCTTCCTCCACCTCCCCAACTGCTATCACTAAGAAAAGTTCTCCTCCTACCCAACTATAGCTACTTTTAACTTCTGGAGTTTGGCATTTCCTATGTATAAAAATGTTTATTTTTAATAACTCAAAGTAAGTGATTTCTACCTGTATGCACTGAAGAGGACAGCTGAAAGGTAAAAATAGTATATTCCCTTATTTCCAAATTATTCATACACTGGTAAAGAAACAGGGAAAAATGAGGACAGAAAACCAGAGAACTGAATATTCAGTCTGATCATACAGAATTTTGAAAAATACACCTAATAAAAATGTCCTGAAATACTTTCATTTTAAAAAACTCCATTTTCAAACCCCCCCCCAAAACTCCATTTTCCTTATTGTAAAATATGTTCATAAAAATTCAAAACATTACATATTATGTGGTAAAAGCACATCCTCCATAATTCTACCCACAAGAAATATGCAGTTTGTAGTTTACAAGCTTACACACTGCTTTCCTCCATATACTTTTAATAACCTATTTTGTGTTGGTATGCATTTTAATGAATTTGTTAAACAAAATAAGATTTTTTACCTGTTCTTAAAATAACTTAAAAGCATTTTAAAACAGTAGTTCTTAGAAACTAGTCAAAAACAGGTGAATTTATTGATACTAGAGCAAAGATGCTACTCAGCCAGATAATTTGTTCCTTTGATTGTTGTGTCCCCATTAACCTAATATGGATATACCGTCCTTATACCAATGGATAATGGAAGGACTTTGGGGTTCTGGGGGTAAAAGAGGCCTGAAACTGAATCCGTTTCATTGCTTACAAGTTCTTGGCCAAAACATAAAGCTAGTATTACTAAACTCACAGAATTGATGTAATATATAGGACAATAGAAGCACAACACTTGTCACATACCAATCACTATTATCAATAAAAGTTTTGTTTTAGCTGATCACATGCTTTAGTCTAATATTGAATGTAGGTTCTTGGCTACAGTTTTCTTTTCCCATGTATGAAACTAATCACTCTGATATAATTAAGCCTAGGATGGAAATTCCAATCCCCCACATCTATGCTTAATTGAACAATACAAACATCCCAAAATGTGCATATTCAGTTATTCTACTTCTAAGAATTTGAAAGAATTATAGGTCAAAAATTCAGTTACAAAGAGTTACTGCAGTATGGCTTATAAAAAAATATAAACAACTTCACTGTCCAAAAAGGGATGGATTAAAGAAAGGATTATACAAAAACACTGAAACTAATGGCATAGGAGTATCTATTACATAAAAGTTACCAAACAGGATATAAATGCAAAAAGTATAATCTATCCTTGAGACACAGAGAAACCATCTGGAAGTTTTATTTCTGGGTGGAGGAATTAAATCTTTCCTTTCATTTTTTAATGTGCCTACCTCTCTACAATGAACATGTACTATTTGTGAAACAATTGCTTTAAATAAGAAAATGTTCTGAAATTAATTTTCCTCTTCAACTTATGCATGTTAATTTCCTTCCCCCTCTTCAATTTATGCATGAGAGGAGAAGAGCAGGTAGTACATGCCCTCCAACTTTACACAAGGCCAAAACTTAAGCAATTATCTTTTCCACTAAACTGTCCTTGGTTTATACACCAGACTTTCCTATGTATAATCAAGTATGTTAAAGAATGAAAAAATGTTAAAAAGCATAAATGCCAAAATGAACTAAATGGAACATTTCCTTCCTCTTTCCA
>ML110397.1:43690-65302 GCA_003697995.1 Taxidea taxus jeffersonii | reverse complement strand
GCCTCGCCGGCCCCTCCCTCCGCCCCGGGCGCGGCCGCGCGCGGGCTCGTGCCTGGCCCGCCCCCGCCCCCGCCCCCGCCCCGCCTCGCGGGCCCACCCCGGTCCCCGCCGGGTCCGACCCCGCCCGCGCCCCCCTGCCCGCATCCTGGCTCTTCCGGGCACAGCTCCTCCTCCGTCCCCGCGAGGAACCTTCCGCGCACACCCCGGCCCCCGAACCCCGGCGGTCCCCCCGGTCCCGACCCGCCCGCACGAGGAGTCCCACGTCCAGCCCCCGGAGCGGCGGGCGGGGAGGAACGAGTCCCCCTAAAGCGGCCCCTGGGAGCACGATGACCCGCGCGGGGACGCCCCGGAGCGAGGCTCTGCGCTCCCTGCGGGACCGGACACTCTGTCACCCCACCCCCCGCCCTCCCGCCTACAGCCGTCGCAGAGCCGCGGGAGCTCTCCGCCCCGCCCGCGCAGCGGCCGCCTCGGAAGGCGCATGCGTCCCTCTCGGACCGGACCGTGCGGGTTCGCGCGCCGCCTGCCGGCTGCGGGGGGCAGCGCAGGAGCTCTGAGCCCTCGTGTGGTCTGGCGCCCCCTCGTGGTCTCCGTGCGCAAGACGGAACTCCAGGCCGCGCTTTGGCCGCGGTGCGCGGAGATGCCGGGAACCAAGTGGAAGCCCGTTGACGAAGGTCGGGTGCTTCCCGCACGCTAGTAATAAACGGCTGGAGCTTGGACGTTGGAAATGGAATTTTTAAAAGATTTTATTTATTTATGTGACAGAGATCACAAGCAGGCAGAGGGAGAGGAAGCAGGCTCCCTGCTGAGCGGAGAGCCGGATGCGGGGCTCGATTCCAGCACCCCGGGATCACGACCTGAGCCGCAGGCAAAGGCTCCACCCCCGGAGCCCCCATATCCTCAGGGTGACGGTTCTTCCTGATTGGATGCACGGATGGGCTTCACCGCGCCGGCGAGCGAGCCCCGCTGGTGCTCACCCTCGAGGACGCGGGCCGAGCCGAGGGCCAGCTGGAGCCCGCGCAGCCCGCCGTGGCGCGCGGGGGGACGCGGTGAGCCGGGCCTGGTGGCCCAGCGCGGAAGGCAGCGGTCCTGGCGGAGGGACCCCGGGGTGCCCCCGGAGCGCCCCGCGGGGAGGTGACCGCGGATAGCCGCCCTGCGCGCCCGCAGCGCGCTCCGATCTCACCCACCCGGACGGTGCGAGGAGGCCGCCCCAGGAAATCTGCGTGACCGTGGCTGAGGTGGCATTCCTGTGGATGGCCGCAGAAGCCCACGCAAGCAAGAACTGACAACGTGGATTTTATTGAAATGAGAATATGTGCATTTTGCACCTGTCGGTATAATTGTCAAAACTCCAGCAACAGTGAACTCCGGGTGATAATGCTGCGTCCCTGTGCTTCCTACGTTGCACAGGGGAGCCACGCGGCTGGTAACAGGGCGAGCTGTGCGTGGGGGCGAAGGCGGGACAGGAGGGGGCCTGCAGGGCTGCGAGTGGGGCGCAGGCGCACCCGGAAGGGGCCTGAGGGCCTGGAGGCGGCCGTGGTCCGCAGAGGGGCAGTTGCTGCCGTGGTACCGACCCGAGAAGGCGGTCTGTGCCCGCGGAAGTATCACCTGGCTGCGATCCCAGACAGGGAGCTCCAGCACCGAGCAGCAGCAGTTGTAGGAGCTAAGAAGGTCCATGGTCACCGGGCGTCTGCCCCAGAGCAAATGCAAGGTTGGGAGGATGATAACCTCACAGTCATTCCTCAGAAAGCACCTTTTTACAACTCTGGGCTGAACTTGCTAGAAAAGGCCATCTTGTGCATCTTCCTTTAAAAAAAATGCAATTAATGCATTCTGAAAGACGGGTTCAATAAAAGCAGGTCATGCAAAAGACAAGGTGCCCCGGCCTCACAGCAGAGTTACCTGAAGACAGTGAAGCACGCTAGGAATCTTGAGGAGCTTTTGAGTCTTTCTGGGTAACCTGCCCCTCACAGGGCTAACTGGCGCTCTGCACACAGGACCCAAAGACTTTTCACACACACACACGCACACACACACACACGGCTCCGCCCAAGACTTGCGCAAATGATTTAAAGTCTTGGCTTCACGTTTCATCTTCGATATCGTCCTGCAGGATACGGAGTTTCTGGCCTCTGGACTGATGTTACTTACAGAATTATGTATATTTTACATTCTTGCAAAGGAAATTTAATGCAGTTAATTGTCATGATTTACATGCAAGATTTTTGAGGCTGCCTGGGGACCTTCCTCCCCAGCACTCCTCAAACTCAACACTGTTCAGGACCCCATGGACCTCATTCTGCTTGCTCTGTTTTCTGGGCCTCTCGCGGAGATGTGCTGGGCACAGCAGGAGAGGCGAACGAGTCGAGGGAGTGCATGCATGCGATCCTTCAACCGCCAGCGGCCGGCACAGAGGCCTGGGGCTCAGACACTCCGACCCAGCTGCCTGCCCACCATGACTTGGGTTCCGAACCCACTTCTTTCTGGGGGAGTTGTGCCTTGTGCCCACTGACGTCTCTCTCCCTCCCCTGGTCACCGTGGAGTGTCAGGACTTCTTACCAACAAGGCTTGGGCAGGAGAAAAGATGCTACTGTGAACACTTCCCAACTTCTGAGGGAAAAGTTTGTGTTTTCCTGAGGCCCCGCAGGGTATAGGAGCCAGAACAAGCAGTGAGGGCTCTGTCCGACCCCAGAGACCATGTCACCCTCTGGGAGTCACCTCCCCGGGTGTCCTTTGGACCACCTGCCAAAGGCTGGCCTCTCCATCCTTTGACCAGTGACCCAAGCCCCCGTGGCCCACTGTCCGGGGCTCTTCCTCTCCTGTCGGCTGGAGGCTCAGGTCTCGGAGCAGGCTTGCCCCTCTGTGTAGTGTCGGGGCTCTTTGCACACCCTCACCTGGCCAAACCTCGGCCTGAGTTCAGTGCCCCCGGCATGCTCCCCGAAAATCCACGTCCCCTCACTGACAGGCCCCTGCTCCCAGTGGCCACTGGTGCTGACCCTCAGCGTTCTGCTGGTCCTTTCTCTCACTTCGGCCTCTAGGTGACAATCTTGACCCCATGGAAGCAATCAGAGCAGGACTCCCTGGGTCCCCCACTCTCGTGGGCCGGCTTCTGTGCCCTTCCCTGCTCACCACCCCAGAGGCCTCCAGACTCCACTGTTCACCAAATGCTTTACTGTTCTCTCTTTATCAGGTCATCCCTGTCTGCGGGTCCAGACCCCTTCCGAGGGGAGGGCGTGGGCCACAGCGTCCAAGAGAACCCTGCCGGCCCTCTGTGGGTCCTGCACATCCTGCCAGCGACTGTCCCATAGACAGGCCGTCTGTACTTGGTGTCCTTTGCTCTGAATCCACTGGAATCAGCTGCCCTCCCACAGACAGGGTCTCGGCCTGGGGACCTCCACATCTGAGTGCGCAGCACAGCCAGCACTGGACCTGGCCATCTGTCCATCGTGTGGGGAAATCCCTTATTTCCCTGGTCTTCGGAACACAGCCTTCTTTGTCTTTGTCCTTTGGCAGTTCTCCCTGGGGCTCCTGGTGCGTCCCCTGACCTTGGATCTGCAATTCCCACAGCATCCCCATCCTGTAAAGGGGAGCCTGGGTCGGCGACAGGGTTTTTTCCCATGCAGACTCATCTTCATCCTGTGAAGGAATCTTGTAAGCCCGTGCAGACCCCCTGAGGCCGGGCAGGGCAGCAGCTGCTCTCACCGGATTCCTGACCTCAGCCTCCGACCTCTAGCCTGTGATCCAGCAGTGGCAGCAGAGAGTGGCTCTTTAAAAACTGGTCCCACTGTGTCTCCCCTTGACTCAAAACCTTCCCTCGGCTTCGGTGTCAGCATCAAAGCATCAGTCCCTGGGAACCACACGGTCCCTCCAGGACCTGGTCCCGACCACCTGCAGCTGCCCTCCGGGTCTAGCGGTCAGTAGGCACCGGGGATGCCCTCTGCACACTTTCCCACGCCTCCCCTCTGTCTACAGAGTTCTCCTCCCAGTGATGCCCGGTCCGCACCCATGTCCAGGCCTGCAGGCCCCGAGGGGCTGCTGAGGGGCCACCTGCCCCTTCCCAGCGCAGGACACTCCCATCTCTGCTTTCCTTCACTCGTGGGCACTGAGATCTCTGACACCCTGCACACCTCCTTGTCCAGAATCCCCTGACCTCAGCCGGGGCCCACAGGGCTGTGCTCAGTTCTCTGGGTCCGGGATCCCGTGCCACGCTGAGAAGGGGAACACGGGACAGAGGCCGGCGCGGGGAAGGACGGCACTTGGCTCTGCAGGAGGACCCTCTGAGCAGCCAACCAAGGGCTCCCTGAAGCCGCCCACTGGAGGGAAGGAGGCGGTCGGTGCTTCTTACCTGCACATCCAGGGTGCATGAGTGGGG
Organism: Taxidea taxus jeffersonii; assembly: GCA_003697995.1. Classification (NCBI taxonomy): domain Eukaryota; kingdom Metazoa; phylum Chordata; class Mammalia; order Carnivora; family Mustelidae; genus Taxidea; species Taxidea taxus. The sequence goes on along the minus strand of ML110397.1, from coordinate 60,933 downwards.
TGGGGGGGCTGGGGAGTGACACCCCCAGGACACCTGCAGGAGCCTGCCTGCGGTGGCTGCCATAGCCACGTTGCATTAGCCGGGCTCTGAGGAGAACGAGAACCAGGTGGGCCTCCGAGGATAAGCAGGGAGGTTCCTCCCGAGGGACCAGGGATGGGCCCACGGGGAGCTGCCCTCCGCAGGCCTCAGGCCCAGCGAAGCCACTGTGGTCCGCCAATTAGGGAGCCCATGTCTGCAGGCTCTCGGGGGACACCCTGCGCCTGCAGGGCAAATTTGGCCGCCCCTGCCCTCCCGTCCTCCGTGGGCCCTTGGTGGTTGCGGGATGCCAGACTCTGTCCTAGTCGCCGGAGCACAGGAGCCGCTTTACTCCCCGCCCCTGCGCTGGGGTCCCTGTCCGTGTCCACAGAAGAGGACACAACCTGCTGAGTGACCGGCTCCGGCAATTAGGCTCACAAGCGTCACGTGTCAGAAACAACATTGGACCCCCTCTCTCTCCAAAATCTCTGCTTTTCCCGCCTGCAACAGACTCACACCGGGAACACCGCTGGTACGAATCAGCCCTCGTGTCCCGAGTGACTCCGGTGAGGCCCTGGCCCAGCGAAGACACCCACTCCCTGCTCCACCCCTGCACGCCTCTGTCCTCACCGTGTGACATCGGTCCTCAAATGCCGGGGGGCAGCTGGTCCTCCCAGGGCCTCGCAGGAACCGTCCCGAGTTCCTCACACCTGCTGCAACGCTGGGGCCTGGAGCGGGCTCAGAACGCCCCTGAGCTCGTGGACACCTGGTGCCACGGTCCTGCCGAAGGACAGGAAGATGCAGTCTGTCCTATCTGAAGGAATCCGCCCCGTGTAGAATCCATGGCACAGGATGTCGGGCGTGAGCTACGGCGCCTGCCCCAGAAGACTTCCGGGCACTTGCTTCTGTTTCCGTGTACTTGGTTACATACTCAGCCTTGAGTTCTCTGGGGTGTTTTGTTTTGTTTTTTAAAGATTTCATTTATTTATTTATTTGTCAGAGAGAGAGAGAGAGAGATCACAAGCAGGCAGAGAGGCAGGCAGAGGCAGAGAGAGAAGCAGACTCCCCGCTGAGCAAGGAGCCCGATGCGGGACTTGATCCCAAGACCCTGGGATCATGACCTGAGCCGAAGGCAGAGGCTTCACCCACTGAGCCACCCAGGTGCCCAGTTTGTTTTGTTTTTAATGTGTCCTTGATCTTCCCCACCTCCCAGGTTTGTTGAAATAATCTTACACTTGTGTGTCAAATTATTCAAATTCTCTTAACATTAGGATATTTTTCTTTCGGAAGAATGTGTATCACATTAGATTAGGCTTTATAATAGTATAGAAAACAACTGTTTCCAAATGAACTCTCAGTAGTGTGGGCTGTTCTCATCACCACTGTCCCTCTGGACTCTGTGTCCCTCATCCTCAGACCCGCGCTGTGCAAGGTTCCAGGGGCAGTGACACATCTGCTGACGGCCTGTCCTCACTGTATGGCTCAGAAGTCCCTCTACTCTCCTGACAAGTGTCCAGATCTTCTTTAGCATTTATACCACCAGAAAAGATTTCCCTCATTTTTGGTCATTTTCCTGGCGTTGTAGGAAGGAAAGTAAGTTAAATCTGTTGGCTTATATGAGGATCTTGAATTTAAGAACCTTCTAAATGGTATCACTGAGAAAATAAAGATGCTTGATGGTCAAGAAACGCTTCCTGTTCTGTCATAGAAACAGGGCTCTTGAGTGAGTAGTTCACTGTGTCCATTGCTGGGACAAGCATCCTGTTGTCACGGGAACCACATGCATCTTGAGAACAGGGGCCTGTTGGACGCTCTGCTGTGCCCTGGGCTGCACATTATAAACTTCCTGGCACCTTATAAAAATGTTGTGATTCAGCAGTTGTGGATCTTATGTAAGAACCGTGAGCACATTATTTAGCCTCTAATAAACCACTCAGAACAAATTAAACTTCAAATTAAAAGGTTTAAGTTTTAAAATTTCAAAAATGTATTCTATTTTTTCTTTTTTTTTTTAAAGATTTATGTATTTGACAGACAGAGATCACAAGTAGGCAGTGAAGCAGATAGAGAGAGAGAAGGGGGAGCAGGCTCCCTGCTGAGCAGAGAACCCGATGCGGGGCTCGATCCCAGGACCCTGAGACCATGACCTGAAGGCAGAGGCTTTAATTCACTGAGCCACCCAGGCGTCCCCCACCCTTTTTTTTTTTTTTAAAGATTTTGTTTATTTATTTGAGAGAGAGAGATAACGAGAGAGTGCACAAGCAGGGGAGCAGCAGACAGAGGGAGAAGCAGATTCCCTGCCAAGCAGGGAGCCCAACTCGGACTCAATCCCAGGACCCTGGGATCCTGACCTGAGCTGAAGGCAGAGGCTTTACCGACTGAGCCACCCAGGAGCCCAAAAATGTATTCTATTTTCTAAATTGGTCCAGTGGGTTAAACATGGACACACAGCAGACAAGGGGGAGATAGAGGAGTCACACCTAAGGTTCATATTCAATATTTACCTGAAATGGAAGCTGCACAGTCATCCCTCCTCTGGCCCTACCTCATCTTCCTGGAACAACAGACATGAGAGACCAGCAGTCGGCAAATGGGAAGCGGGGGACTCCTTCCAAAGGGCTGAATTCTTACTGAGACTTGGCTGCTTCTTCTGGCTCATCTGTTTCCTTCCCTTTCGTCAAGGCCGTGTGGTAACAGAACTACAGGCCCGGAAGGGACCCAACCGCACGAAGGGGTCGGCCCTGCGCAGTGGTGCTCATCTGGATCTTCAGCTCCGGCTCTCATCTGCGGGCATTAGAAGGCAGATCAAGTGTGTACTCTGCTCCTCCCCGTCCCGGCCAACCTGGCAGAGCCCCCTCCTGGTTTGAGAATCCCACCTCAGCCCCTTCGTCGGCTGCCGCCTGTGGGGACACCGCCTGTGGGCACACTTGTTTGGTTCCAGAACCTTCCCACATTCCAGCCGTGGCCGCTGGTCTGCACGTCCCTCCGCATGACTCAAACAGAACACGGGGATCCTTCCTGTCCGTGCTGTCACCCGTGGGAGAAGGGACGGTGTGCCCAAATGCAGTGTTGAACCTGTCGGGCAACAACACGTGGTGAACGGATGCCCTGTGGTCCCCGTGAAATATCACAATCTGTGCCCCATCAGCTGCACACACGTCTGTGATCCCTGCACCAGGACACATGGCCCTTCCAGTGCAGGGACAGGGGAGATAGCCTGTCCCCTGGTGGGAAGCTGTGCCTGGCTTGGCCCCATGGACCACCTTATGTGGACTCGGAACTCTGGTCACCGGATGTCAAAGCCACGTGAGACGTAAGCCAGGGGTCAAGCTCTCACTAGACCGCATCCATCCTTCTCTGCCCCCACCCTCCAGGGGCACGTCTCCGCTGTGGGGTCCGGCACGCTCTGCCACTATTTCTGTCTTGGCCGCCTTCCCGCCTCCTGGCAGACCACAAGCGTCTTAGAGCCCGGGGGGGTGTTTGCTTCACAACATGAAGCTGACCGAGTGTACAGTTCAGAGCTCCCGTCCCTTCCCCCCACTTGCCCCCCGTGACTGTCTTGCCCATGGTCACACAGCACGCACTGACGTTCGGTGCTCGGCTTCTATACTTGAGAAAGCAAATGAAGGGCCCACACGAGTTTCGACCCAGGTGGGAGCCACGAATGTAGGTAAAGGAGAGAATATACACTTTATCTTGCCAGCTCCCCCGGGTGGCAGGCCATGTCCCAGGCTGTTTGCAGACGTGGCACCCGGTGGCCCCGGCTCAGCTGTGCTGCAGGGGGAGGGCAGCTCCTCCAGCGGGGTGGGGAACGGACTCCCAGACAGCCTGTTCTGCACAGGGGCCTTCATACACTTCCAGCGAGAAACCCCCTTCCCACGACTCCCCCGCCAGGCCAGCAAGTTCCCTGAGGAATGTTAGCTTCCTCCCCTGGCCACAGATGCAAGGAGGGATGACAACTTGATTTCGGCAGGTGCTTCCAGAAACATCAGAGCCGAATTTGCAGCCATCACTGTGAGGTTTATCCGTGTCCTTGCCTACTTTTCCTTCCCTTTTTTTTTTTTTAATTTTCATTCTTTTAAGTAAACTATGCCGGTGGTGGGGCTTGGGCTCACCGCCCTGAGATCAAGAGTCACCGGCTCTCAGTCCCACTCCTTGCCCGCAGGGTGGAGGATGGCCTGCTCTGCGCTCTGCTCTGGTGGCCGACAGCCGCGAGCCCCAGCGCCCACAGCAAGGAAGGGTCGCGTGCCAGGGGCTGCGCAGGGGGCTGAGGACTGGGCGGTGGCGGCCCCCCGCTGGCCAGCGCGCAGGGACAGGGGCGACGAGGGCGGTCTCTCCGCTCCGCTTCACGTCCTCGGCCAAGCAGCACCCTCCCCGCCTCCCCCCCAACGCCCACGTGCCCCGTCCGGACCGGGAAGGTGGCCTGCGTGGCGGCACCGCGACCTCGGGAGCCCGACCACCTCACGGGGACGCCCCGTCGACGAAGGTTCAGAGACAGTAAGGCCTGGAGGGGGGACGCTTCAGTTCTGTCGGGACCGTCAGCGAACCAGGGGCGGCGACCGCGCCCCGACGGACCCCCGCCCGCGCGCACCGCGCCTTCCTCCCGGGAGCAGCACGCCTCGCCCGCGTCTGGGAGCCCCGGAGCGGGGCCGGGAGACGGGCGGCAAGCGCGGGGGCTTCTCCGCACTCAGCTTCCAGCTCCCGCGGGGCCGTCGGGTCCTGTGGGTGCGCGAAGATGGGGATCCCCTGGGCCGCCCGGTGCTCAGTCAGCGTCCTTGCCCGACCGACTGAACGGCTCTTCCCCCCAGGACCCCGCTGCAGGCACCACGCGGGAACCGGGGGCGAACGCACTGGGAGAGCGCCGTGGTCTGCACGTCGGGGCCCCCACATGCATGGGGCAAGCTCTCGGCCCAAGGTGATGGTCATGGGGGGGCCTCGGGGAGGTGATGAGGTGGAGCTGCGGAGCCCGCAGATGGGATTAGGGTCCTCATGAGCAGGGAGGGGGCGCCGGCCCTGTGAGGTCCCAGCCAAGGCGTCTTCAAACACCAGACCTGCACTTGGATCTCGGACATGCGGCCTCTGGGACCGTGACAAAGGGGCTTGTATAAGCCATCCTGTCCGCAGTACGTTGAGGAGCTGGACTAAGACGCCTGCACCTTCGGCCTAGGGGCTTTGGGGAGACAAATACAGTGTAAAAGCTGAGAGAATCTTTGAGCCAGGTGGGACCAACCCAGCCAGCACACGCTACATTCAGAGAAGAGCCCATGTCCTCTTACTACTCAGGATGGGGACATGCAGGGCTGTCTAGGGATAGCCCCCAACTGATGGCTGCCCAAGAACCCTGGGGAGGCAGCTGGCCTGGATCCAGAAGTGGGGTCAGTGTAGAAGACACACAGAACCCCAAGAGTTGTTAAACGAAGAAAAAGAATGAGAACGTCCAGCTCTCCATTTCTGACACTTTGGGCAGACAGCCGTCCTCTGGGGGGCCCCAGGTCAGACAGTACTAGATGCCAGCAGCTCCCCTCTCCACCGTGACAACCAGAATTCCACAGACATCGCCCGAGCGCCCAGGCCCCCCGCCGCCCCCGGGGCTATGACGGCAGATGGTGTCCCACTCTGGGGGCAGCAGCAAATGCAATGGGGACACTTTGGCAGGAAGTCAGATCTGTCTGTGTCTCGTTGGGAGCTGTGGATGTGGAGCAGTGGCTGTGGCACGGTGTGGGTGGGAGTGTGGGGTCTACGGGTATCCCTCCCTCCTGCTGTGTGTTTGTGATCGCAGGGCCCAGGGGCCATGGGGACTCCTGCAGACAGGACTGCGAGTGGTGAGCTCCTGTCATGGCTGGGCCGGTGCTGAGGGTCCTCTGTGCACCTTCCCCTCTGCACCAACGTGTGCAAGCCAGCATCACACCCATGTACCTAGGCAAGGACTTCAGTGCAGAAAGGTAGAGGTTGTCTTCCTCAAAGCACTGAAGGACACAGCCAGGATTCAAGCTCAGGTCTCATTCCTGCTTAAAACCACGTTTCTTCCGTGATTCTGAAATCCATTTGCCTCTGCCTCTCGGAGCTCAGGGACTGGATTCTGAATATGGTGTGGGGGTCTCCTGATCAGACACATCCCCTGGCCCTCTGGAGAGACGAGTGCTCTCTGGCGAGGCCTGTGTATAGAAATCGGGCTGTGTTCTTATGCTCACCACTGACTAACATCCTTCCCTAAGGCCCGGTCTGTGACCGGGACCTGCACAAGTCTCTGCTGGCGGAGAGGAAGGAGGAAATAAGCCAGAGCAGGCAGAGAGCCCACGTGGGGGCAGGGGAGGCTCGGGGAGGGCAGGCAGTGGGAGCACCCCCTCCCAAACCGTGTGATTCAGACAGGATTCTCATGTGGAGGCCTGCAGACTAGTGGGGGGCGGGGGTAAGAGGTCATTCAGTTGTGGGAAAATGTCCACACGGTTCCTTCTCAAAGCCAGGTGCTTCTCAGTTGTCAGCTGGGGTCCCAGCAGGCAAGTGCCCCTGGCAAAAGAATTCATTTTTCATGTAGACTCCAGGCTTTTCCCAACATTTAAATCTTTCTCCAGCCCTTGGATCATAAGGCCTCATGGCAGGGAGGCGACTTGGAGAGAGGGTCAGCACAGACGGGGGTCAGGCCAGCAAGGGGAGCTGATCTGCTGCTGTTTACACAGCAAATTACATTTTTGAATAATGTCTTGTAGCAGATTAAGCCTGAACAAATCATTCTTTCAGGCCAGCGAGCACTTTAAAGGATTATTAAGTCCGAAGGGGCTCCAGACGGTCCTGCGCTCAAGGTCAGGAGAACAAACTCCCCAGGGCAGCTGTGCACATCCCAGTCTGGGCCCCACACGCTGGCCAGCTCCCCAGGCTGGTCCATCCGCATCTGCTGCCGCACGTCCTTTCTCTAGGCAAGGCAACGAGAGCTTATTTAAAGCCAACAGCATGCACCCAGACCAGCGATTTTTGTTTTGTTTTGTTTTTTTCTTTAACTAGAAATAACTGCAGGAGTTTGGGGCTTTGTTTTTCTATAGGAGTCGGATAGTCCGGCGGCTGGTTTGGTGAGCAAGTGCAAATCTGGCCCGTCCACGGAAACTAAGCACGTTCCCCAGTGAGGCTCCCTTGGGCTCCAGCATCGCAAGGTTTCAGGAGAGAGCGTGTCCCCGACAGCAACCTCAGGAGGAGGGACAGCCCGCTCCGAGGCAGGTCATGGATCTGGAGGCCAGGGGTGTCTGTGAGCAATCCACAGGCGTTTGGGATGTTTGCCTCTCAGCTCCTGCGGCACCTGCTGACTCAGCAGGCTTCTGCCCACAGCCCCAGGCCTCCTGTTTTTCATGTTGTTGACAAATGGTCCCAGGCTCAGGGAAGGCTGCCTGGAGCCCCGGTGCACTTTCAAACCCCCACCCGTGAAAAAGCACCGAAGGGCAATCTGTCCTTGCCGTAGGGAGGCTTTGTACATTTTTTCTTAATAAAAACAAAAAAAGGAAATACTCTTCTGTCGGAAGGGAGTCCATAGAAAGTTGGCCTGGGGTAACCACAGGGCAGTGCCGAGGGTGGATTGTGGGCCCTCAGGGACTGTCCTCGAATTGGAAAGTGCCTTGCGAACAGCTGGGCAAGGCGCATCTGTCCCCAGGGAGCGCCTGGCAGCCAGGGGCAAGGTGGTGAGCACGAGAGAACCCATGGAGTGTGCGGTCCAGGGCTCCTGAGAGGCAGACCCCACACAGGGGAACGGAGAAACAGGTCTGTGACCAGGACCTTCCTGGCAAAGGAAAAGGCACGAGCTGGGCTCCCGAGAAGGGAGGCGGCTGATCCTCTTTGCAGTTCAGAGAGAAGCCCAGAAAAGCTGGAGGTCCATGGGCAAGGCAGAGCTGGGGAGGTGCAGAGCGGCTGGCTGGACCACCCGTCTGGAGCTTGGAGGGACTGACCTCATTCACCCCCAAGGCCACCTGCCTCCATGTGGAGGGTGTGCTGGGCGCATAGAGCAGACCACTGAGGCTCTGGCCACAGCTCCGCTGACCCACGAGGCAGGGACAGATCACACATCAGGGTGTGCTCTTAGGCAGGAGATTCTTCACGAGGAGGGGAGGAGAGGGAACTCTGGAGGGGCACAGCCCATGTGGAGCTCACCCACGCATCTCACATGCCAGGAGCCGGGGGGCGTCCAGCCCAGCTGTGAGGAGGACAGGGACCTTGTCTGGAAGACCCCTAGGGATTTGGTCCCTCCTGGGCGGGAGGGTACGTGGGCCTCCGCTCCTGTTGTGCATGTGGAGGTGTGAACAGGTGCATGAGGAGGGGGAGTGGGATGGGGAAGGGAGGAGGAGGAGAAGGGGAGAGGAGGGGGACGGGGAGCCCCAACGGAGCTCTCCTTCCACACCCTCACTGTGCACGTTTCTGTGGGACACCCACGGGACTGCGGAGGGTGCACAGAGCCGGACGCAGTCCTGGCTTCCACGGAGACACGGAGAGCTGAGCCGTCACCACATACTCAGTACGGTGCTGTTAACCAGGTCTGGGGACTGACAGGGGCTCTGTCCCCTTGGACCAGCACCTCACCGTCCCCGCCTCCCACCTCCCACCCCTGCTCACAGCCGTCCACCTGCTGCCGAAAGTTTCAGGAGATGAAGCTGCCGTGTTCGCTGTGATGAGTCTGGGAGACTCTCCGGTGAGGCCTTGGGCACAGTGGAGGCCAGAGGCTGTCCAGCTTGGGGTCACGACTGCCATCCCTCCCGCACACCGCAGCTCTGCAGCGGCCAGTCCCTTCATGCTCTCATTTAAATCTGTCCGCGGCTTCGTGCCTATCTGTTTTGTCCTGTGGAAACTCACAGGCACATGCAGAAGTAGAGCACGATTTGCCCATCAGCCAGTTTGGGCGGTGACGGCACGTGGCGAATCTGGTCTGTCCTCACCCCCCATCGCTGCCCCTGCGGCCTCTCAGGGCAATTCCTGGCAGGGCATGATGTCGTCTACCCTGAGGATCTCTGAAGGGTGGGAACGCTCTGCAAATGTAATTGCTGAGTGAACAGGGATTGCTGAGCACAGTGAAGCACCCAGCGGAGTCCTGCTGAGCCACCGTGCGGCACAAGTGACCGGTGTCCCCTGGGGGCTAAGCCTTAAGGACCCACAGACTCCTGTTTGCCCCTTGTCGGCCTGACACTACCCGGGCCAGCAGGGCCAGGGAGGGACCATTTGGGAACAGAGAAAGGAACAGCTCACGGGCCTCAGACGCCCCTGGTGTCCACCTGTGTGTCTGGCTCATGGGTCTCAGAGGCCCCTGGGTGTCCCCCTGGGTCTCCAGGTGCTGTGGGAGGGCCCACGCCTGGCTGGAAGGGTCTCCTGGGCAGTTCAGTCCCCGCGGACACCTTTGTCTCCAAACCAGCCGGCTGTGTCTGGCCGGCAAAGGGAAGCAAAGAGCGCGCTGATGTTTCAGGCCGTAAGTTTCAGGTGGCGATGTTTCACATCAGCAGGGGGCAAAGTCGTCCTCGATCCTCAGATGGTTCAGAATTACACTTTTTTGTTCAGTTGGGAGGGTCCCAGCTATGATGAGTTGGTACGTCTGGTGAGTCCCCTAGTCTGAAAGTCACGGCCCCATCTCTGTCCTCCCCGCAGGGCGCCCTGCTCTCTCCCCAGCGTCTGCCTCTAGTCTCCCACTGACAGCACGCCTGCGGGGCATTCCGGGACTGCACCACGTCCTGTGGATGAGACTCAGGTTCTCACCTGATTTCTTGCCAAGTGAGGAAAGACAAATGTGGATGGCTGGAGGCTCCTTTCTGTCCATTTGGGGACTCAGGAGGGAGTGGGCTCAGCTGGGCCCACTGCTTGTGGGAGCCAGGAGGGCCTTAGGGACCCCTGGAGACCCCAACCTGTTCCCAGGCCCCATGACAGACTGAAAGCTTGTGTCCCCATGTTCTCCTTGGAATCCTGTGTCTGTGTGTGGAGGGGGGTGTCCTTTGGAAAAGGAGGTCCTGAGGCCAGCCAGGCATCGGTCAGTGCCCTTCACAAAGGTTGGAGGGCCAGCTCCAGGGGGCATCTGACACTCACACAGGCGCCTTCCCTGTGTGAGCGCATGTGCACCCTCCTCTGGTGTGATGGTCCTGGGAGGTGGGCGTTCACTGGTGGCTGGGGTCAGGTCCCAGGGGTTTCTTGTCGGGGACGGAGCTTGCGAGTCGCTGCTGTGCGGGGTTTGGGTGCTTCCGAGCTGGGGTCCCTTGGGCAAAGCTCTGCCTCCCCTTGCCCTCCGGGTGGTCTCCCCGTGCTTCCCTCTACGAGGCCACCAGCAGCTCAGGGCCCTTTCCCACGCCCTTCACAGATGCCTCCAGCTGTGGTGGCTGGACCCTGACCTGCCTGCCCCCGGGGCTCATGCAAGCACTCTGCTCTCCCGGTTCGAGGTGGGCATTGTCAGGGGTGGCCAGCTTTGCTGTCCAGTCCAGCGTTGTCTGTTTCTGGGAGGTAAACGCCACCCACTGCCTCTGTCTTCCCTGAATCTCCCTTGAGCCCAGAATCCCTCTCTAAGGAAACGTGGGCCAAGGTCGAGTCCAGAGAAGATCAGGCGTGTGTCATGTCCACCTCTCTGCACAAGCTCCATCTGGGATATATTCCTGGGCGTGGGTGGAAACGCGTGCATCACAGGGTCACACCGGCGATCACGCACATTCAGGCTCAGTGTGCCTCTCTGGGCCCGCGTTCTCTGCAAGTCTGATCTCCAGAGTTTCCAGGCTGCGGGCTGCTCTTGGGGGTTAGGGAATAATTTCCTGGCCAGAGAGAATGTGGATGGAATGGACATCCACCCCCTGCAGAGCAGGGTATGGACATGCAGCGGGGGTCAGTATTCACCGGAAGGGGCCGGAAGCTGGAAAGCAATTTGGAAGGAAATGCATGACCACTTAGGTTTCCACTGTGGCTGTGAAAAGTTACCAACCACGACTGGCTTAAAACAACCAGATTTTTTTCCGGTGCCAGTGATCAGAATCTTGGAAAGAGGGCCAGTTCCTCCAGGGGCTCCGGGGAGGGTCTGTTCTCACCACTGTCCACCTTCTAGAGGCAGTGGTGTTCCTCGGCTGGTGCCCCGCCTTCTTCAGAGCCAGCAGTGCACTGTTGTCTCCCTTCTCTGGACTCTGCTCCCTTGCACTCGGAGCCTCCTGCCTCCCTCTTACATGGACCCAGTGGCAGCCCTGGGCCGGGCAGATACTGTGGCCTGAGCTACCAGCAATCCTGAGAGAGAGCCTGGGGCTGGGGGGTGGCGGGGGGGGGAACAGATGGTGAAGCATGGGACTCTGGCCAAGGTGGGGGCCCAGAGGTCAGAGCAGAAAGCCCTCAGCCCCACTCCTGCATCTGTGGCAGGCACTGAGCGCCTTGGCCTTGCCCGTGGGATCACAGAAGCAGAACTCAGAGGGCATGCTGTGGGCATGGCAGGCATGTGGTCGCCACAGAGCCATGGAGCCATGGGAACCGGCCTGGCCCGTCCTGCAAGGGGGCTGCTTCGGAGCCCCTTCTCATGGGACTGCTGTGTAGGGCAATGCTCAGGTTAACCAGGCTGCACTTGGAATAAGGGTCAGGTTTCCGGGTCCGACTGTCTGGTCCTTGGGGTCCCCCGGGGGGTGGGAGCTGGTTCCCTGCCCTGCTGGTCCTGCTGAGCCATGGTCTAGAATTTGCCCCTGGGGTCATTTCTGTTTAATGCTGTGTAGTGTTTTCAGCCTGCTTGTCTTACACAGCTCAAAAAGTTTTACAGAATCTGTTGCTTTATTGTGTCAAGAAGCCAGATTGGCTTCCTTCCCTTGGCGATGTGCACTCCAGGTTCCTCCGTGGCTTCCGTGTCCTGATAGCTCATTTCCTTCTGGCCGAATCCTTTCCCTTTTCTGTCCACCTACAGAAGGACAGATTGGCTACTTCCAAATTTTGGCAATTATGAATACAGCTGCTGCAAACACCCGCTGCAGGCTTTGTGTGGACGTGTTTTCAACCCCTTTGGGTAAATACAGAAGAGCATAATTGCTGGATTGTAAGGCGAAGAGCACATTTAGTTTTGTAAAAAAGCAACAAACTGTCCACCAAAGTGTCTGCACCGGTCCGCACCCTGCCGGCTGCACGTGGGGGCTCCTGCCGCCCATCCTGTCGCCAGTGTGTGGTGTGGTCCGCGTGGCCGGGGGGCTTGGGCCCTTCTCCTGGGGCAGTGGTGTCTCATAGTTGCTTTAATGTGCATTTCCCTCATAACTGCGGTGTGGAGCATCTCTTCCTATGCTTGTCATCTTTATGAATTTTAATTTAGTTTCCAATGTTCCTAGGGGGGAAAAAGAGATGGTTTTTGGTTTGAGTTTTCTGGCAAATTGAAGAGGTAGCACTTACGTGTTCACATGGCAGATGGTGTGGCTTGGGAAGGAAGGTGGGTGCGTGAGACCCCACAAACATCTGGATAAGGGGTTTCCATAAAGAAGGTACATCGAGCTCTAAGAATTTTGACTTTAGCTAATCACGAGGGTCTCCCCGCGGTTAGAGAGGTCGCGTGCTGTTGTTTTACCCACAGGCAAAAGGAAGCTTTCTGCAGACTATCCGTAATAAAGAACTGGCGTATTGAGTGAAATGTGTTCCCTCCCTTTAACAGAACATCCTGTATTGACAAGTAGAAATGTGTGTGTAGCCAAGGACGCCGCTCCTCCAGATTTGCTCAAACCGGTTCAATCTCCGTTTCTTCTTTTTTTGTTTTGTTTTTTTTTTTTCTTTTTATTTAAGCTTTTTAAATTTAAACATATAATGTAACCCCACCACCCTCTCCCAACCCCTCTCCCCCCCCCCCCCCTCAGTTTGTTTTATGACATTAAGAGTCTCTTTTGGTTTGTCTCCCTCCCGATCCCATCTTGTTTCATTTTTTCTTTTCCTACCACCTTAACCCCCACCCCCGTTGCATCTCCACTTCCTCATATCAGGGAGATCATGTGATAGAAGTCAACAAAACCAAAATACAACTGACAGAGTGGGAAAAGATATTTTGTTTTGTTTTTAATACTTTACTGATTCATTCGATAGAGCGAGCAAGCGAGCGAGCACAAGCAGGCCAGTGGCAGAGAGCGAGGGAGCGGCAGGCTTCCGGCCGGGCAGGGACCCGCATGCGGGGCTCCATCCCAGGACCCTGGACCCCGACCCCGGCGGAAGGCAGGCGCCTCACCGACCGAGCCCCCGGCGCCCGTGAACTCTCCGTCCAGGGGAAATGCTGGTCTGGAAGGGTTTGGGGTGTCATGTGTCGTCTGCAGTCTAGTGGTCCAAGCTGACTGAACTTGACTAAGAATCAATTTCTTGTTAGATCATGTTTCCTTGTTGAAAGCCGAATTCTTTAAGAGAAAGAAGGGAAATGCCACCCGTTTCGATCTAGAATGTGGAATGGACGGGCGGCTGGGTGGCTCCTGGGTGTCTGACTCTGGCTCAGGCGGTGATCTCAGGGGGTGGGCCTGGGCGGGCAGTGGGCTCCACCCGGCCGCGGAGTGCGCTCCGGAGTCGCCCTCTCCTGTTCCCCGACACCGTGTGTGCTTCGTGGACGGCCCCCCACGGGAGTGCGTGCTTCTTGCCCCGCACCCGGACCACCGACCGGGCTGCCCTAGCGTCTTCGCGGAGCCGCGGTGGAGAACGGAGCGGCCCGCCGCGCGCCCTCCTGGGTCGGCCTCTCTCGGGCTCGGGCGCGGGGGTCGGGCGCGGGGCTCGGGCCCGCTCCGCCCGCGGCTTCCCCGCGCTGCTCCGCGGCCTGGAGCTCCTCGCGTAAGTCCACGAGCCCGCGCGGTCGGGCCGCCCTGCGCACCTTCTTCTGGGCGTGCAGCGCGGCCGCCAGGCGCTTCCGCTGCCGCAGCGAGAACAGGCGGCGGCCGGTGTCCACGCAGCTTTGCCCGCCGCCTTCAGCCTCAGACCGCGCTTGGGGCTGCAGCAGCGCCTGAGTTACCCACACTTGTCCGGCCTGGACAGAGCGCCCCGCGACCCGGACCTGGCTCAGGACGCAGATCCTCGGCGCCCTCCGTGCCCGGCCCTGCCTCCGAGGCCCGCACCCCGGGGAGGACGAAGCCCGGACGAAACCAGGTGCTGGAGCGCGCGGAGCCTGCTCTCCCCCGCGGAGCCAGAACCGGACGCGCGGGCGCAGGGCCACATCTCCGACGCGCGCCGCCGGCGGGGCGCGACCCGAGGAGCAGGGGGAAGGGCGTGGGGGCGGCGAGGGCGCATGGGCGTGGGAGGAACGAGCCCGGGAGCGCGCGGGGGTTAGGGAACCCGGAGCCACAGAGCGCACCCGGCCCGGGACACACGTCCGCTCTACGCGAGTGCGCGGCGTCCTTGCGCCCGGGACGCGCAGAAGCACCGCGGGCATCGGACGGAGGTGACCGCGGGCCGATGCCGCGCGCAGCGGGGTCCCCCTGGGGGCTCGGCTCGCCCCCGCCCCCAGCCCCCTGTGCGGATCCGAGGGGCCGAGGCGCCCGCGCGGGCAGAGGACGGAGGGGACGCGCAGGCACAGAGACTCGCCACCCTCCGGCGCGGCGACCGCGGTTGCCGGGGTAACCGAGACGAGGGCGGCGACACCGCGGGGGCGGGGTAAAGGCCATCCGCGGGGAGGTCGGAGGCTCAGCAGGGCGTAGCGGCGGTCCTGAGCCCGGTAGTGTTGACCTTCTAGAAGCCCCTCGGCGCCTGTGTAGACGGTGGGTGCAGGGAGACCGTAGGGGAGCCAGGGGCAGGGTCGCCAACCTCCGGGAACAGACAACTGTACTCAGACCCGGGGGAAGGGGTGGGGCTGAGAACTGGCCAGATTTGGGATCTTGGTGAAGGAAGAATAAACAAGATTTGCTGCTGGATTGAATGTCCCCCTGAAATCGGATTTACAGAAAGTTCCTAAGGCTAGGGCCTCAGCAGTGGCTGATTTCTGCTGCACGGATAGGAAGGCCCCGTGGAGATGTCCAGTAGGACGCTGGACCCTGAGCCCAGAGCACCATGCTGAACCTACAGATGTGGGCCTCAGTCCGCCTGGTGTTGGGATGGGTGCAGTCACCCGGGGAGTGACAAGGGTTGTGCGCTGGAGTTCTCCAGTGTGTACGGCGGGAAGAGAGCAAGTGTCCAGCCCAGGGGCCAAGGACACAGAAGGAAAACCAGAGAGGTGTGGTGTCTTGGAAGCCAAGTGGAAAAAAAAGTTTAGGGAAAAATCATTTAAAAAATGGATGCTGAAAGGTTAGCCAAAGCATCCCAATACCGTGGTGAGGAGGAGGCTATGGGCTGAGGTTGCCAGTTGAGTTTTGCCGACGGGAAGTTGGCCGAGACTTGTCAAGAGTGGTTTCATGCGGGAACCGGGATGGAAGCCTGCTTGCTTCCGGAGAGAAGAGAGGGGAGTGTGTGCAGCTCTCCTGGAGAGTTTGCAGCCAGCAAACGGGAACGGAAAAGTGAGTGGAGTTTGGAGGGAGGTCTGTGATCTCAGTGAGTAATGCTGGGTTTTTGTTTAATTTCTGCTTTACTTTGGGCAGAGATCAGCATGTCTGCATAGTGATGGGTTGATCCAAGAGAAAGAAAACAGTGAAGCCCTGGGGTTATGGAAAGGCCTGCTCTGGATTCTCTTTAGTAAAGGCAGGAATCCTCTCATCATCACTTCTGCCGGGGTTCTCACCGCTCCCTGGTTTGCCCCTCCTTTGAGCTGCTGACGAGCCATCCACGTAGGCTGTTATCAGACACCGTACCTCCTTCTCTTCTCCTTCCTCAGATGGACTTGGGCGTCTCCAGCACTTGGCACAAACCTGGATGGCAGGGGTCAGCCTCAGATACACTTACCTCTATGTGCTTCCGCCTTGCTAGCACAGAGCTGTGTCCTGGACATTACTGAGAGCCTCGGTTCTAGAGTCATTTGGAGGAACATGTCCCTCGATCTCGGGGCATGAGGTTCAACTCCAAATTCCCTGTCCGAGGGGAAGGAGGAGCTGCCCAGGGCAGCCTTCCCAGTGGCAGTCCCCCCTCCGTGCCGAGACCTGCTGGCTGGGGTCTGGTTTCCTTAGCCAGAAGCTGCCCTGGCTGCATGCAGACCATGGTTCTTGCATTCGGTGCCAAGAACGTGGCTTGGAAAAGCAAACTCTGGAGAGAAAGCCAGAGTCAACTTCAAAGGAACTGGTGGTCTGTGCAGATGTGTTTTTCCCAGTGGACAGCCTCGAGAGGACCAAAAGGCCTCAATGGCATCCCGTCGGCAGCTGACTACCAAGAGGGGAGGTGTGCCAGGCTGTCTGCAGAGCCAGCCAGCCACCCAGACCATGTTCCTGGTCCAGCCGCAAGGGGACACCGGACGCTCATTTCTCTGTGCTTTTTGAAGCACTCTGTGGGTTTGAAGGAAGGATGTTATAATATTAGAGTCAGAAATGGCAAGAAGACATTTCAACAGCTTGCTTTTTACCTGCTGTTAAACTAGGAAGAGATCCATTGGAGGGAGATGGTTCTAAGAGAAGGAACTAGAGGGCAAGCTGATTCAGGATGGATTTAAGTAGCATGTCAGAAACAAACAAAAACCAGAGGAAGGCAAACACAAATTGACTTTAAGTGACAATGTGACAAGCAGAATGAATGTCCTTTGACATGCCTAAGATTTGAAAATGAAAGCAAGTTGCTCTGCATGTATATGAATTACGTTTTTGTCTTTTGCATCTTGTCTGACCACATCCTATCTCCATCCGGCTGTGAGTCCTGGCGTTTCCTCCATGGAGGGGTCTGCAAGGGACACAGCCCCCGAACAGAAGCCTCTGTAATCCGCGTGTATCATGGAAACAACACAGGAATTCGATTACTAATGTTAAAATGAAATTGAATATTAATATTAAGCAACCTTCCCTCTTCTTCCCGCTTCCTAGTCCTGTCCCCAGGCACCAACTGGGGCGCCCCAGCACATGCACGCACACACACAACACAACACACATATGCATGCGTGCAACACACATGCACACATGCACACCCGCACAGACGCACGCACACACACATGCACATGGCACATGGCACACAGGTGTGCCGCACAATGCAACACACATGTACACACACACGCACGCACACACACTTGCACAGACACACGCATACACACATGCACACACAGGCACATGGCACACATGCAATGTACACATGCACACACACATGCACACACATCTGCACACACACAGGTATGCCGCACAATGTGCAACACACATGTACACACACGTACGCACGCACAGGCACATGGCACACATGCAATGTGCACACGCACACACACA
>ML110397.1:0-43680 GCA_003697995.1 Taxidea taxus jeffersonii | reverse complement strand
ACGCACAGGCACATGGCACACATGCAATGTGCACACGCACACACACATGCACATGCACAGGTGTGCCACACAACGCAACACACATGCATGCACACACATGCATATGCACACGCACACACGACACACATACACATGTATGCGTGCACACACAGGCACACACAACACACGTACACACAGGTGCACACACGCACACTTGCACACATGCTGGAGGCAGGTGCGTCTGAATCCTGTTAGGACGGCACCCCAGGTGCCCAGCCACTCCATCCCTCCCACGGTGATGGGTCAGCCTGCACATAGACATCCTTCTGAGTCTGAGGACCCCAGGTTGTAAACGTCACCAGAAATGTGCACCCGCACACCAAAGTTCAGCCTTTCTATCTCGGCGTGTCGGCTGCTAGAGGTCGGCACTGGCACACTCGTTTCTAAAAGGCTGAGCTGTCTGCACAGTGTGAGGGACTGAATTCATGTACTGAGACCCTAAACCCTCAAAAACTCAGTAGGGGAATGTTTGGAAGGAGGGCCTTTATTTTATTTTTTTAAGAGGATTTTACATGTTTATTTGTCAGGGGGGGCAGGGAGCACAAGCAGGGGGAGTGGCAGCAGGTCTCTGGGATCGTGATCTGAGCTGAAGGTAGAAGCTTCACCCCCTAAGCCCCCCAGGTGTCCTATGGAGGGGGGAGCCTTTAAACGGGTGCTACGGGTAAACGGAGGCTGCCAGGTGTGGCACGAAGCCAGCAGGGTCAGTGTCCTAGTAACAGGAGAAGGGGAGGATCCAGGACACACCGTGTCTGCAGGGCGGGGAGAGGCCTTGGGAGGACTTGGCCAGGCCCAGAGCTCAGGGTGTCTGCCTGCAGGACGAGAGCGGGGGGTCCTGTTTGTGCCCTGTCTGTGCTCCGTGGTGGCGGCAGGGTGACTCAGATGGGCTGTGAAATCAGAACATCCTTACCATGTCTTCTGTCCTCATTTTTCCTACCTTACATTTTAGACTCCCTCCGCCACTGTGCCGAGAGGGCAAGCAGGCGAGACAGTGCTGCGTTCTCTTGTGAATGGCGGGCAGGCAGCGTCTGTTCTCCTGGCTCAGGGGCCCCAGGACAAGCCGCTTCCCAGTGACCGCCGAAGGCCGCCGCCCTGCCCAAACCTGTCCTGCCAGGCTTCGTGACCGCTGCGTGCTTACGAAGGTTCGGTTAGTCCGGTATTCCGTTGGAGTTGTCGTAGCCTAAAAATAAAGCCATCTGTCCACTAGGAAACACACTGGTCACTTTTATCCGCACGCAGTCACAAGGAGCCCAAAGGAAATGTGAAAGCGAGGGAGCCTATCGCCGGTGGCTGGAGAGTTAGTCCCACCGGGCTGGCTGGCCCCCAAACTCTTCCGAGGAACGGGGAAGCCGGCATCGTACTTTTGATTTCACAGCTGTGGGACTGGCCTTGAGGAGGCCAATGGCTTGGAAGATCACGCAGGGAAGACACACCAACCCACACTTCCCTGTGCCGGGCACCAGGCCGGTTCTCACACTTGGCCTGGCAGAGACAGCACATGTCATACATTACACGTCTTCCAGCCAGGATGAGTCCTGAAGGTCATCCACAGACAGGACATGCACACGTGAGCAGGTGGGCCTCGTCAGAGAAGAGAGACGCATGCTGTCACCAGGTGCTGGCAAGCGGGTCCAGCAGACGCCTGTGTGGAAGCAGCTGGGAGTGTGCTGAGGTGTGGGAACCCGGTTCTGTAGAAACAGCTGGGTGAGGAAGGAGGCCCAGAGTGGTAGACGTGTAGGGCGGGAGGGACCCAGGGCAGGTGGATGGGTGGGCAGGATGGTGAGGATGTCAGTCAGGAAGTCCCAGTAGGAGGCAAGGATGTGGCAGAGCACAGCTGGAGGAAGATGCTAGAATGTTCCGTGCTCGAAGCCACAGGAAACACACAGTTGAATCAGTCCATTTTTACCAGGTTTCTTAGCAATTACGCAGGTGTCATCCCAGAAAAAATCAGTTATTTGAAGGGATCTTAGGTGAAAAGACAAAATAGCTCTCACGCCATCATTACCACTGTGGATTTTTTCAGGAAGCTCTTTACCCTGCAGTTAGAAAGCTTTTTCCCCCCACCCTTGCTTCTGACTAGAAAGCCACATCTGTGCAGATGGGAGTTATGAATGTTCTGTGCGGGGAGAATACACGGCATGAAGAGGGCCAGTAATTTTAGGGTTGTCTGAGCGCTGAGGGCACTGAGAGGACGGTCTGCAGGAGGAAGCTTCTGTACAACCCAAACTGCCCCTTTTCTCAAAAGCTTAGAGAAACAGAGAGGCATGCAGAGCCCCAAACTGTTCTCTTCGGTCTAAGGTGCTTGTGCATGAGACCCAGACCACGCCGGGATGGAAGGGTTCCAGGACACCAGGTGTGCCTGGCTTGAGCCACACCAACGGGTTCCCTGTATGACACAGTGACCTTGTGATCCCAGCGTGAACATGCCAAGAGATGGGCCTCTCACCTGTGCAGCTTCTAGAAAAATCCTCCCCTTTCTGAGCACCTCCGCCGAGGGAGGCTCATCTTTGGTCTGGTTGCTGGTGAGCCACGTGGGCCCCAGGCGTGTGTGGGAGGAGGTGAGGGCTGCTGTCCCTCCACAGGACACCCGGGCCAGCCCAGCAGCGCGTTGCACAGGCAAGGACACAGAGACCTGTGTGCATGAACTGTGATGGCCACCCTCACCTTGGGGACAGTCTGCGTCCACTTCTCAGGGAAGATGCTTCCTGCCACCCTGGTCACGCACCCACTGGAAATGGGGCCCCGTGTGTGCAGGGTGAGTTGGGCCCAGCTCCTCACCTCGGGGGAACACAGAGACCGCTCAACACCAGCATCCTTCCTCCACCCCTTGCTTGCCACATGGGTCCTGTGTTCCCGGTGAGTGATCCGGACTCATTCACACAGATTACTGCCCCCCGAGGTCAAGGCCTCTGCTTACAGGGTGTACGGAACGTGGTGTTCTTGTGACAGATTCGTGGAGGGCTAGGTGTCTGCCTTCCTCTGCTCACAGTCCCTGAGCTCCTCTTCCCACGTCCTCGACGCCTCCATCCCTGCCCGGACTCAGAGCCGCTGCTCACAGGCCTCTGGCTCTAGGACTGACCCCACCCGTGGCCCTCCCTGCTGTCTGGTTCATCTCTGCTTTCCCCATTCCACAGGGAGCGCCACGGTAGAGGGAGAGCCTCGAGTGTCTGGGTGTTGTACACCACGGCGCTGGCTCAGAGTGCGGTTGCTAAGTTTGCTTGTTCTTTTCCCAAGAAAAGAAAGGTTTGGGAGGCGCAGGGCTAACGGTGACATGCGTTTGGAAACGCTAAGTGCCATGATCCTGGTGAATGGGCAGAGGGTCCTCTCCCCCTCCCCTGCTTCCCACTTAGATCTGATGACCGTAGGGACACCTGCTTCCTCTGCCTGTCCAGCCCCCCCTTGTTCTCCAAAGCACGAACCTGGATGACGTCTGCGCGTGTGATTGGGATGGGGCTTCCCCTACCTTGTGTTTTAGGGGAGGCACAGACACTAGATCCGCCCCAGGAGGGCTCTCCACTTCCTGACCCCT
The DNA here is from genome assembly GCA_003697995.1 of Taxidea taxus jeffersonii. Lineage (NCBI taxonomy): Eukaryota > Metazoa > Chordata > Mammalia > Carnivora > Mustelidae > Taxidea > Taxidea taxus. Next base: position 40,115 of record ML110397.1, on the reverse strand, counting down.
GAGAGTGGCTCAAGATGGGCAGCTGAACCTAGCAAGACCAGTATGTATTATATCCAAATTTGTTAGAATCCTTGAGGGGAATCCCCTCTTATTATTTTCTTAAATTTTTTTCTTTTTCTAATTTTTTTTTTTATTTGACAGAGATCACAAGTAGGCAGAGAGGCAGGCAGAGAGAGGAGGAAGCAGACTCAATGCTGAGCAGAGAGCCTGATGTGGGGCTCGATCCCAGGACCTGAGCCGAAGGCAGAGGCTTTAACCCACTGAGCCACCCAGGCACCCCTTTTTCTAATTTTTTAAAAAGATTTTTATATATGTATTTGACAGAAAGAGAGATCACAAGCAGGCAGAAAGGCAGGTGGCGGGGCGGGGGCGGGGGAAGCAGGCCCCCTGTTGAGCAGAGAGCCCGATGTGAGGCTCGATTCCAGGACCTGAGATCATGACCTGAGCCGAAGGCAGAGGCCTTAACCCACTGAGCCACCCAGGTGTCCTTTTTTAAATTTTTATTGTATTTATGTTAGTCACCATACAGTACATCATTAGTTTTGATACAGTGTTCCAAGATTCATTGTTTATGCACCGCACCCAGTGCTCCATGCAGTCTGTGACCTCCATAATATCCACCACCAGGCCAACCCATCCACTCTCCTTCCTGCCCTCTGAAACCCTCAGTTTGTTTCCCAGACTCCATAGCCTCTCATGGTTCATCTCCCCCTCTGGTTTCCTCCCCTTCGTTTTTCTCTTCCTTTTCTTTCCTCTTTCCTTGTCCTCTGTGTTATTCCTTATGCTCCACAAGTAAGCGAAACCATATGATAATTGACTCTCTCTGCTTGACTTATTTCACTCAGCATGATCTCCTCCAGTCCCGTCCATGTTGGTGCAAATGGTGGGTGTTCATCCTTTCTGATGGCGGAGTCATATTCCATTGTGTATGTGGAATCCCCTCTTTTTCTGATGTCCTACATGCAAACTCTCACAAGAGCCCCAAGCTTCGGGGGTCATTGTTGCTGCCATGTGAAGAAAACCATCTTAGAAATAAGGCTACATGAGGCCAAATAAGGTCAAAGATGGGGACACATTTCCAGATGATACGGAGCACCTGGATCCAGCCATGCCTGATGCTCACATCTGGACTTTCGGATCACATAGCCTGAGCTGTTTTGAGTTGGGCTTCAGCCCATTGCAAGATAAGGTGTCCTGACTATTCGCTGATGGGTCTCCCTATCAGAACAGAATCGCTGCAGCAGTAGTGTGCTAATGACAGATGAGATGCAGAGAGGAGAGAATGGAGTCCTTGAACCAGAGGGGCAATGACAAAGGAACTGGCCATGGTCACGGCCCCCTGGGCTCGGGACCCTCTGGGTCAGAGGGTTCTGTTCCTCTTCTGGTTTTGCCCCACGGCCTGACCCTATTTCAGCTGGGAGAATGAGGAAGGTGCAGTTTCCAGAACAGCAGCTGGCTTGTCTCCTGTTGGCCGTAGCTGGCTGACATTCGGTGCGCTGCTGAAACTCAGCCCCAGCTGGTACCGTTCTGCGGAGCCGGGACGCCATCCAGACCTCACACGCACAGACATGTGTATGTGGGTAATCGTGTGTGTTCTAAATCTGTCTCTTTCTGGATTTCTGACTCTCTACCTCTGTCTCTGTCTCGATAAAGGGCAATTTCTTTTTTTTTTAAGTTTATTTTTTAAAGCCATTTCTATACCCAACCTGGGGCTTGAACTTACAATCCCAGGGGAGTGTCACACGTTCCACCAACGGAGCCGGCCAGGTGCCCCTGAAAGATCGTTTCTTGTTTCCAGATCTCCTTCTGGCCAGAGGTTTGCGCTTCCCAAGGCCTGAGGGTACCTGATGTGCCTACGTCCGGGCCAAGGGCTCCCTCTGCCTGGCTCTCCCCATACTTTCATGTCACACGACAGACAAGAAACAGGTCTTTGCTTGGTGAATTCTCCTGGGCAGAATGAGAGACTTTCTCACAATCAAAGCCTCCGGGGCTGATACCTGGGTGGAAAAAATCGCATTGCATGCTGTGGAAAGATGAGAAACTCTCACAGAGGGTTGGGAGAGGGAGGGGCCCCCCTTAAAATATCCAAGCTGGAGAATGTTCTGGGGAGTACAGGTGTGACAGGGGCCCTGTGCATAGCATGTGCTTTCCGGGGGGCTCCCAGGAAGGGCAGCACAGCCATAGCGCCACGACTGAGCACAGCGGGGTGGGCGGTGGTACATGGACGGGCGGCGTGGCAAGTCCTGTGGAGAAGGGCTTCCAGGGAGCAGAGTGAACGAGGGGCTGGGGGAGAACGGTGGGGGGTGGCAGGCCACTCAGTGGCAGCGAGGGGGCAGGCGGTGGGCTCCCCTGCCCTTGGAGGGGGGACGGAATTTGTACCTAAGGGTCATCTGACACGTCAGACCTGTCCTCAGCATCCAGCAAAAAGGAGGTGGAGAAGTTTCCAGTGTCCTTCCCGGCTTCCTTCTGATTTCTGGTGAGCCACACGGGGTATTTCGCCTGGCGGGAAAGTTTTTTCCTGATAAACCCTTTGTAGTAAACAGCATGCAGAAACGAAGCGGAGTCCCAGATAGAGACCATGCGTTCCTGCGGGAGCGCTGCTTGCTGTCCACAGGGCCCTTGCCTTGCTGATTCCTGGAGGGAAGAGGTCATGAAGCCTTCGTCATTTCTCTCTGAAGCCACATAATCCTAGAAGTCAGCACCCCCGAGGGACTAAGACAACTTGCCAGCTCCTCCAGTCCCTCCCGGAGGCCCCGAAGAGAAGTGTGTGGCGTCCAGGAAGACTGGAGCTGCGGAGGCCGTGGTGGGGGGACTCACGGACAGCAGCCTGGGCCAGCCACCTGACGAAAGCTTTAGGCAAACAAACTTGTCAATCAAGATGCATGGGGACCCTTGACCTTTGACCTAGGAATTTTAGTTTTGAGGAAAGTAGACTAAGAGAATAGTTAGAAGCACAATATTTACACCCAAAGATATTCGTAAGTGTCATCTATAACGGGAGAATTATTGAACACATCTGAGTTCAAAATGGTGAATTTTAAATGTATATGAATGCACTGAAATGCTACTTGGTCATTAGAATTGTTTCAACAAAGCTGCATCCGCTGGCGGAGTGTTGAACAGAGGAAAATGCAGCGCTCCCGGCGACATGCGGCGTGGCGCCCGCCTCCTCTGCGCACACGGGAGCTCTGCACAGGGAAAAACCAGAAAAACCCACCAACTCTACATATTTCTATGTTACATGCATGTTAGTGTTATGGGTATAGGTTATTTGAATTTCCTTCTTGTACTTCACTGTATTTTCCTAAATTTCATTGAGACTGTATTACTTTTGTAATCAGATCTTTTTTTTTTTTTTGCTTGAGCATGTCATTAACCACTGAAAATTCCAAACTTCTCAACGTAAGCCAGTCACTTTATTGGCACCTTCACATTTGTTCTTCTGTTCTGGTCGGCGCAGCTGGTGGAAGTTGGGCGGAACGCACTCTCAGTCCTTTCTGACACCAGCTCCGGCGCACACCTACTGGCGAGGACACCAGCGTCAGCCGAGCGCCGTTTCAGGGTTCACGCAGCTGCCACTCGCTCCCGTGGTGAGAGCCCCGCAACGTCCCGGCAGCACACGCGCTACTGCATGCGCACTGTCCGCTGACACTGCGCTCGGGGCACGAGGCCCCGAACGTGCGTGAGGACTGGGACCAGCCCTCCCCGCGCCCCCGCCGGCAATCGCGTCCGCGCTGCTTCGGACAGGCCTGGACCCCACGTGCGAGTGAGCACACACGGCGTCCTTCCCTGTCCCGCTGGCTTCACTCACCACCGGCTTTCCGGTCCTCCCGTGCTGTCCCAACCCGCAGGATCTCCGTCTTCCGACCTATGCGTGTGTATCACATTTCCTTTACCCACCGACAGACTCGGGCCTTTCACACCTGGCTGCTGTGCATGAGGCCGCAATGAACGTGGGCGTCCGGGGGTCCTTCCGGGTGGGGACCGCATTCCTCTGGACCAGCAGCGGGAAGAGGGATTGCTGGGCCACACGGCAGCTCTGTACCGGGTAGTCCGACGGGCCTCCACGCTGCTCCCCAGAGGGGCTGCCCAGCTCGAGTTCCCACCCGCAGCACGAGGGTCTCCCCTTTCCCCGCATCCTCGCCGACACCTGTCGTTTCCTGTATGTTTGACACTAGCCGTGCTGACAGGCGTGTGGGTGTGCTGGTTTTGAGTTGGTTTCCCTGATGGTTGTGATGCTGAGCATCTGTCATGCCTCTTCATCATCTGCGTTTTCTGTGGAAGGATGTCTGTTTAGATCCACTGCTCGTTTTTTTAAAGATTTTATTTATTTATTAGACACACATAGAGGGGCTAGAAGGAGGAAGGAGGAAGGAGGAGACGGTGCTCAAGGAGGGACTCCCCGGCTGCTCCCCCGACGCTGTGTTCCTGCCGCTCCCGGCCTGCCCTTCCGAGCCCACATGCGCCAACCGTCTACCTGCTCTGTACTCACCTTCCCACTGCAGGTTTGACCCTGGGGATTATTCCCCTCAGCCCACCCACACTTCCATCTCTTATCTCCCTGTTCTCCACAGTTTGCTTCTGCCCTGAAGCCATGAGCCCATCTCTGGTCTCCCGGGTGCCACGTGTAGGGTCACGCTGCCCAGAGAGCATCTTCCCTGGGTCCTCACTTGGGGAAGGGGCTGGGGGCTCCCTGGGGTCCCTTTCCAAGGGCTCTGATCTGACTAATGGGCTCCACCTTCATGTCCGCCCCTCTCCAAGGCCCCTCGGCCCCCTCACCGCAGCATGGCCTTTGGGGGGACTGACCAACAGCTCATGGCAATGTGTCTGGGGCCTCCATTTCTTTCTCAGTAGCATTCAGACTCAGTCCTGTGGTCTGTACGGCTTCCCTGGATGGTTCTCAGCCTGTGGCCATGAGGCGGAAGGGTTTTCCATCTTGGTCAATGTCTGGAGGCACCTCCATTGAGCTGTGCGACCAGGGACGGTTGGGTGGTTTCTCTGGGCCTCTCTTCCTCGGCCATAAAGTGAGAGGCTCAGACAGGAGCCTCACTGCTCTGCCCTCTGAGCTTCCTTCTGATGTCCTGATGTCACCGAAAACATCAGGCGAGGTGTCCCTTCTGGGAGGGGAAGGAAACAGCAGACCAAGAGGTTGCCTCCACCCAGCCTTCCCGGTGCAACGAGGACTGCCAGTTCTCACACACGGGTGTGAGGTGGACACCGGACACGGCAACAGGTGAAGCCCAAAGTGAGGAGAACTTGTCGCAGGAAGAGAAGAGGTGCCCGCAGTCAGGAAAAGCAGAGGACTGTCAGGATATGCAGAGCACTTTACTAAGTTCCTTCCTGTGATGGTTTCCAAAAAGATTTGGCTTTTTCCCCTAATGAAACAATCATGTTGAGAGAGCTTTATTTTGTTTGGGTTTTGACCCATAATATCACCCCAGATGAATCAGAATGGTAGAATCAGATATATTGCCAACAAGTTATATGTAAACACCTGGCTTTAAAATTTGCCATGAACAGAAAGCTCTCAGCTGGGCCTGTGGCCGTGTGGACACCCCCTCCAGGCAGGCTTCCCGGAGCTGCACACAGGGTGGTGGGCCAGCCCATGGACAGAGACAGAGCAGTGAGGAATGTTGCCTCTGGTGTGTGGTGGGCACATGCTCCTGCAGGTAGCAGTGCATGGGCTCATGGATGTGGGCGAGTAGGGGGAGCTCCTGGGAGCAGAGAGTAGTCAGAGGGGCCCTGGGGTGAGACGATGGCGTTGGCCTCACTTCCAGGTGTGGGATGTGACCTGCAGCAGGGTGTGGCCAACAGTCCTGGGCCGCATCCTTGCAAGTTGCTCCGAACATCAATCTGCAGTGCTCTCGTTGCCAAACCAGAACGGAGGTGACACTGACCCCGGGACCTGACCCCAGTGTGCATGTATGCACACCCCCACGCGGCCTGCCCAGAATATACCCCCTATCTGTCCCGTGGCCTGGGGGCTCCGTGGGTGCAGCGCCTGCCTTCGCTCAGGTCATGATCCGGGGCTCCTGGGATCCAGCCAGACTGGGGCTCCCGGCTCAGGTGGGCATCTGCCTCTCCCTCTTCCCTCCCCCTGTTTGTGCTCCCGCTCTCTCAAATAGATAAAGAAAATCTGTAAAATTAATCATACCTCAAGAAAGCCGGGGAAACCCTTACAAAACAGTCCGTTTTACCTGTACCTTACTCCGCTCGGGGAGGGGGGCGGGTGCAGGGGAGGCCCAGGTGTCAGCCGGAATGGGAAGCACCTGGCTTCCCGCCCCGCCGGCTCACCGCCCTGCAGGTGCGGCCGCTGTTAACAGGGCGGGGTCAGTCCCAGCTGGTTTCCCGCTTCAGTCCCCTGGGGACGCCCCTTCTTCCTTGCGAGGAGCACACGCCAGGAGGGTACTGTCCGAGGTGAAACCCTCTGAGGACTCGGGCAGGTGACACAGGACCGCATAGGCCGCCGGCTGGCAGCGACCCGCGGGGTCTGGGGTCGCCCCGCACACACTCGGTCCTCGCGGCGCCGCCGATCACCTGCCCCGCCGCCGCGCGGGTGCGGGGAAGAGCCTCGCGGAGACTTCACACCGCGCTTGGCTCTCCCGGGGGCGTCCGCGGCCCCTGGGGTCGGGGCCCGTCTGCAGCCGCCGGCCTCGGGCCTCGCCTGCTCTCTCGCCCTCACGGAGCCGCTTCCGGGGGGAGCCCTGGGCATGGGCCTCGGTGCGCTCGCGCCCGCCCCTCCGCACCGGCCGCCGCGCGGGGACCCCGTGAGCTCGCGGCGAGGAGCAGCCGCCGCACCCCACAGCGGAGACAGCGGCTCCGGGCCCAGGGCCCCGCGGGAGACGCGCGCGCGGGACCAGGGCCCCTGCCCCGACCGCTGCCCGACCTCGGCGTGCCCCGGGGCCCTCGCCACACGCGGCGTTGCGGGCGCCAGCAGCCCGCGGGCGCTCTGGACGGCTCCGCGCGGCCCCCGAGCCTCCCTCCGGCGGCGTCTCCACCGCGGCTGGTCGCCGGCGGGAACGTGTGCCGGCAGCACGTTCGGACCCTCGGGTGCGGACCCCGCCGACCCGCAGGGAGGGCTCCGACCTCGCAGGGCCGCGTGGCTGCTTCGCCGGCCCGAGCCGCCCGCCCGCCACCGGCCGCGGTGGGCAGAGGCTGCGGCCGAGGGAGCCCCGAGCCCGCCGGGCGGCCGCAGGTGCCGGCCCTTCCCCGCGCAGCCCGGCCGTGCCCGCCCCGACTCTCTCCTGCACCGAGCGTCTGGGGCGCGGGTTCGGCGTCCTCGTCGGCGTCCAGAGCCGCCCGGGACGCGGGGAGACGCAGGAGGGCCTCACGGTCAGGGCCGCGCACGCGACAGCCTGAACCCGGGCGGAGTGTCCCGTGAGCACGCGCCGCGCCCCCCGCCTTACAGCGGCTGCTCCTGCGGGCCGGGGTCCCTTCGGGGTACACGCCGTCCGGTCCCCGCGTCTGCTGCGCCCCGGCGGTCCGGCTAACGTCGCCACGCGGTGCTCCGTCTTCCCCGACCAGAACCGAAAGGTTCTTGCGCTGCAGGACGCGGGGTGGCTGAGCGCAGCACCCGGTGACCCCCGCTCCCGGTGACCCCCGCTCCCGCTGACCCCCGCACCCGCTGACCCCCGCACCCGGTGGCCCCCGCTCCCGGTGATCCCGCTCCCGGTGACCCCCGCACCCGCTGACCCCCGCTCCCGGTGACCCCTGCTCCCGGTGGCCCCCGCTCCCGGTGATCCCGCACCCGGGAGTTCGCACTTTCCCCGCCTCTCCTGGGTCCTGAACACCCTCCTCCACCCCGCTGCCTCCCGCAACCGCCAGCCTGTTCTCTACGCGCGGGAGCTGGGCTTTGTGTGCGGAGCCCGCGTGTGAGCGAGATGCTGTGCTGGTCTTTTCCTGACGCCCGGCGCCCGCTTACCGCTAACGTCCCGCCGTGTGCATCCTTGGCACCGGGGGTAACGCTGCTGCCGACAGAGCGGTGCACGCATCTCAGATTCCTGTTTCTGTTTTCTCTGGGCAAATGCCCACCAGGGGACGGATGGATCATAGGGTCACTCTACTTTCAGCTTCTTGAGGGCCCTCCATGCTGTTCTCCAGAGTGGCGGCACCAGCTTGCATCCCCACCAACAGCGCATTGAGGGCTGCCCTTTCTCCGCATCCTCCCAGCATCTGTCCTCTCCTGACTTGCTGGCTTTAGCCCTTCTGACCGGTGTGAGGGGGTATCTCACTGAGGTTTTGATCTCTATCTCCCCGATAAGGGGTGTTGAGCATCTCTCCATCATGTGTCTGTGGACCACGTGTTCTTGGGAGAAATGTCTGTTCAGACCCTCCTGCTTAAATCAGATTGCTTTTGTCCCTGAGTGGTAGGAGCTGTTTGCGTATTAGCCCCTCCCTGGGTAGGTTATTTGCAAATGTTTTCTCCTGTGGGCTAGGTTGGGTTTTCATTTTGTTGATGGTTTCCTTTCTTGTGGAAAAGCTTTTTATTTTGGTGTAGACCCTAGTTTATTTTTGCTTTTGTTTTCTTTGCCTTTGGGCCAACCCCAAGCTTGGTCTTTATGGAGCCGGCAGGAAACACAGTTCTGTAATCACAATCAGAGGACGCATGCAAACGTTTCACTTTCTACTCACAAAGGCCATTTGGTGGCTGGTTCTGCAGCTAATTCTAGCGTTCCTGCTGAGAGTTCTTTGTGTGCTGGTGGTTTTATCCCAGCCTGCATCTGTGATGACCACCGTTAAAATCATCACAGCATGGCTTTGGCTAATTATGGTTGCATATTCGAAGTTTGAATAAAGTGTGTGTATTTATCAGACATACCAGCAAAACCAGTTCTGGCCCCAGAGCACTTATAATCTCTCAGTCTCATTCTAAAAAGGTGCATTTTCTAAATGAAACAAAGTAAGAGTCCATTTGGGGTCCCTGATCTGCCAGAAGTTTGCTGCCTTCTGGTTCAGGGACGGGGGAGTATGTCTGCCCTTGCTGGTCCACCCCCCCCCCCCCCCCCCCCGTGAGCATGCGCACACTGAGCGCTTCTTGTTTAGGCAAAAGCAGACCACATTCTGACCTGCTCCAGCCTGGGAGGCTGATTCGACACTGCTTAAGTCCTGCTGACGTCCTGCCTTCTCTTTGCTTTGCTCTTTGACCTCTAATGCAGCATTGGTGACAATTACCTATTCCTTAAATATATACATAATAGTTTAAATTGCAAATGTCTGCTTCTGGGAATCCACTTAAGCACAATTGTATAGGTTATTGTCACTTTAATCTTGGATTTATCAAACGGGAAAAAAATCACACTTCATTTAGTCTTAAATTGTTTTTTTGATCACTTACCACTAAATTCTCTTGCTTGAAGGCTTAGGGACAGGTCAGGAGAGGGGCACGTGCTGGAGAACCGCCAGGTGGAGGCAGGCAGGTCCAGGCCAGGTGGCCAGCCTGGTACAGGGCGCCTCCAGGAAAATCTGCATAGTGCAGGGCATGGTCCCAGAACATGCCTCCCCTAAATTAAGATTCTCTTAGTTTTAGAGTTTGTGGGACCTGAGGATCATCTGTGTTGAATCCCAACATCCTGTATGTTACAGATAAGAAAAACAGGATGGAGGCTACGCCTGGAGGAAGGCGTGCAGCAGCGGGGCAGCCAGGAAGGAGCCAGGACCCACCTCTCCACACCTGCCCTTCCCAGGCCCCAGGGGCCTCCGTGACTAGGTAGCAATCCCTGTGAGTGTGTCCTGGGTCATTCGCCACAAAGCTAATGGTCTTTCATTTGTGACTTAAGAATTTTAAGTGGTAAACGATTTTTTAAAAATGGACGTAATTATTTAAGGAGAAAATAACATGTTATGAAACAGGCTGGTTACAAGTAGGGGTGAAGGATGACTTCACTTCCGACAGAAAATTTAAAAGTACGTATACAAAACCCCTGATGGCTATGTATGAAAATGCTGAGTTTTTACTCTTGCTCTGTGATTAGAGTCTTCCCTTTGTTTTTGTGTTTTTGAGACATGATTATTTCTAAAACAACAACAACAACAACAAAAAACCACACAAGTCACTGAATGTCTTAGGTGAAGCGTTCTTAAGTGTCAGGAGTCCAACAGTCAAGGCCTGAATCCTAGGACAGGTCTGGCCTGGGGACGAGGGTCGAGCCCAGACACAGAGGATCACTTTTTTTTTTTTTTAACTACTGGAATGTACTTGTGTTAGGCCGTTTCCTCCACATTTGATGTTCTCAGTGTAGTTCAAAATGTAAGAACCATTTTGTAGTTATAAAATGCGCTGGAAATAAAAGCAGACATACTAAATACTCTGGAAGTCAGGAGTACCTACCACAAACCCCCACGTGAGGAAGCCCCGTCCTTGCTGCTCTCTTTGGCCACTCTTCATTCCCAGTCTTCATCATAAGCCTGTTTTTGTTTTGCAGATCTGGAAGGGGCCATGTTTCCTGCTGTGTGTCATGTAGACAGAAGTGCCTTTCTTGTCGTGTAACTTCTGGCTCGCGTTTCTATAATATGTCTGTCTTCTGTCAGTTTATGTCTGTCTTCTGTCAGTTTATGTCTGTCTTCTGTCAGTTAAGCGCTTGTCAACCTTGTAGTGGGTGTGGGGGCGAAAGTGTGTTCCTGGTCCCATGTGCTCTGCTCGGAGGTGTGCGCGCAGTGGGGCGTCAGGGTCAGCGGGAGTTGGGGGCCGAGGGATAAAGCAGGGAGCCAGAACGTGTTCCTAACCTGGTGGCCTGAGAACTTGCTGGAAATGAGCATCCACCCCAGTGCGAGGCCAAGGTTCTGTACACAGACAGCGGCCAGGCGACCCTTCGGGCCGGTCCCAGGACAGCAGCTTGCAGAGCCCGACCTGCAGGGAGTGTCAGACTGACCGGCCTCCGGAGGCTCAGAGCCTGTTGCCGCCGTGGTGTGCGGAGGGTTCTGCCGGGCTGGCCCTCTGAGCCGCGGGCTTTCAGGTGAATGTTCTGAAAGTGGGTTTTTAAATAACATCTGAGGGGGGACACGCAGCTGAGAGGTCAGCCAACGTTGAGAAAAAGGTGTTGCCCGGAGAGCAGGAGAAAGTTCAGCCGCAAAGATTTTTAGTTGGCGTCATAGGAGTTGGCATGTTTCTAAAGCAGAAAACAGAGTAGTGAAATTTCAGAACGTTCTACACTGAAAAATCGAAGCAGTAAAGATAGAGGCGGGTGCCACCAGGAGAAAGACAAGTACGCGGACACCAGAGCATGTGTTTTCATTGTTTGAAGAACAGTCTCGCACATCTAAGGCCTACCTAACTGCTAGATGTTGAGATGCAGAAAAGAATGACCGGATTTCCTGGGGACACGGTAGATTGAGCAGAAGCATTTTCGTGTGTATCCCTCAAAACCTCTCTAACATTAAGGCACGATTCCTGGAAAATACAGCCGATAAAAATCAAAGGGACCCAGCACGGGAAGCCGAATCTTGGGAGCGGGGCAGGAGACAGGAGTCACGGGATTATTAGCAGATGGAACAGAGTGGGCCCACAAGCGTCTGCAGCCCGGTGCCAAGGAGACACGGGGCAGGGCCCTTGGGGGTGGGCGCCGGGCAGGGGGGCCAGCTCCCGCAGGAGCACGTGGGGCCCGGCACGGCCGACCTGCCGACGGCTGTCCTATGCAGGGCAGCGGCACTCTGGGCTCTCTCTGAGCCAGGGGTCCCGGCCGAGGACCCGCAGGACATCCGCTTAGCGGGATGCTGAAACGGGGCCTCAGCCGTGGCCTTGCTTGGCAAACTTGGAGTCCGGAACCAGTAGCGGGACTTTCAGTCCCACAGGGTTAAATCATCAGCTGTGGGAGCTTTTTCAAGGCCTCCCTGGGGAGACGTAAATGGTGTCACGCTGACAAGTACATCCCACCTACTGAGGGCAAATGACCAGTAGCTCAGGAGTCCCTGGGAGCTGGGGTCCGGAGACTGATGAGTGAAGCGCGCCTGCAGCGTCTAAAGCTACGGGTCACGCAGAGAGGAGCAGGGCAGGAAAAAATAGGTAGAAATCGACATTAGGGAGGAGTTGTCTTTCCGCCAGAACGGAGCCGAGGACTGAAGCTGCCTGGCCTCCTGGAGTGTGGAGGGGCTCCCACGGGCTGTTGGCCCCAGGGGTAAGGGTGCTGGTGCCGTCCCAGCCGGCACCCGGCCCTTGGTGACGGTCTGCTCTGAGGGCCTGCCCGCCCAGAGCACCCAGAGTCCAGAGAACCCACCCAGTAAGGGACACTGTCCTTCTCTCTCCCTCCCAGCCTGCGCTGTCAGGGTCAGCGTAGCTACAGGCGCCGGGGAAAGTGAGCCCAGGGAAGGAGATGCCGCCCCGCACCTGCCCCACCATGGACCTTGGCAGGGACAGTGAGAAATCCTCAATTTAAGTTAAAATCAGAATCATATTTTTTAATGAAGAAGTGGGTAATTTCCATCACTGAACTGAAACTGTGCTTATGACTTAAAGTGACAGAAGAACTTGTTTTAACTTAAAAGGGAGCAGAAAAGCCCTAGGCGTGTGTTGTTTTTTATCCAAGCCAGAGAAGCTCTTCCCACAGCAAGTAACCTTAGTTTACTTCGAATGACGTCCCACAAAGCCCGCTTGCACAAGGACTGCCGCAGACCAGCTCTGTGGCTTGGTCACCCACGTGGGGAGAGGGTGTGACCCCACCCTCCCAGCCCGGGGAGGACAGACAGGCAGACCAGGACAGACAGATGAGGAGCACAGACACTTCAAGAGAGCAGGAGGTCATAGAAAGTGAACTTGCAGTTAACAGAAAGAGCCAGGAATTACAAAATCGGATACAAACCCTTGAATTCCATAAAAGCTATGCTGGATGAAGTCGACACACCTCACAGAAAGGCAAGAAGAAAGCAACCTAAACATGGGGAAAATGATGAGGACACTGGTCTGTTTACAAGCTTTGACATCAGTGAGTTCAAGGGAGAAAACGGCAGACGAAGTTGGCAAATAATTCAAGAAAATTTCCCCGAACGGTTTCCAGATGGGAAGCGCTGGCCCAGAGGCGAAGACAGGCCTGGACTGCAAGCTCGATGGGGCACAGGTGACGGTCGGGACCACAGGCTGACAGCAGCTGTGAGGAAGGCACCTGTCGATTCCAGCAAGGTGTCCTCCGGGAAAGGGACTTACGTCTCAGGTCTAAAATCGGACGTTCAATATGGATCTGAAAATTACACTACACTTACCTTGGGAGGATGGGGAGGTCTGTGCGTGGTCAGAACAGGGAGAAAGAGTAAGAAAAATCCTTCCAGCGTGGAAAGCCATCGGTAATAGCTAACAAAACATCAGCAGCAGAGCCGTGTTCGTGAATTCCCAACCTTCGAGCACCGCTGGAAGTTGGAAGCGCTGGTCTCCAGGCCGGTGGCAGGGAGCGGCCGTGCGGACTGCTGGGCTGCTTGTTTCGAAAACCTCACAGGCTGATTTGACTTCTGAATCTTCACAGGCTGTAACTAAAAATTAATACAAGTGTTTAAAGCATGTTGGAGCCAGTTATGTGCAAAACGAATTCTCGGGAACAAGGGAAACCGAGGAACGAGCTGAGAGTTTCGGGGGTTGAGGGAGGAGCAGTGTCCCTGATGGGGCAGGTGTCTCGTGCGCGCCGGGCTAGCTCAGGTCTCCATCCCTCACGAGGTGAGCGCTGCTGTCAGCAGCCGGCTAGAGCCACCCTGTAGTGCGACCAGGACCACAGCTAACTCCTGAGCCCAGGCGTCCCACGGCTGCGCTCGTCCCGCCCGCCGCAGGCCTGGGGGCCACACGGAGCCCAGCCAACCAAGGACGAGCTGCTTGGCCAGCGTGTGCTCTGACGTTAAAAGATTTCGGACTCCTCCCTTGATGGCCAGTATTCCCTTGGGTCCAGGAGGAGGGAAGAGGCCTTGTCACTGCCACACAGATTCCAGAATCCTAAGTCCAAGAATGAGGTTCTCCCTTTATGTGATGTTATATTTTGCTTCAATTCAAGCATTTCTTGTGCAAATAGAAATCGAAAAGATTTGCTCACAACCTCTTGTGACATTTCTTTATATGACGCAGAGAGAAACCCTTGTTTAAGATTAACCCACATTATCTGCAGGCTGTGGGCACCCTCCCCGCCCCCTGCCCCGGGCAGCTCCCTCCACCTGGATTCCCGCCGCCGGAGCACCTGACGCTCTCCCAGCCCCTCCCTGGCTGGGGGCCCTCCAGCGAGGGCTTCGGGGGGCTTCCTGCCTCCCTGGGACGCAGATGCACTGGAGGTTTCCCCTGTGGGTTCTCACATAAGGGCCCTCCTGTCTTTCCAGGGAAGACCTTGTTCTCGGTTCACTGCTGGTGTTGCTGGTGCCCTTGACTCCAAATATTCCGCACAGGATGTATCCTCCTGACCTGCAGGAAGGTTCGTCCTCCCCGCCTGTGCGCCTTCACCGGGACGTTGTGTTGTTTTCGGATTCCTGTCCGCTTCTGCACGTGGCGGGAGGGGCGGGCCGCTTTCCCTTCTTGTGTGTTCGCTTCTCTTTTCTGCGTGGTTGCCCGCTGCCCGTTACCGTTCTCGAGGCTCTGGGCAGCCTCTGCTGCTGAGATGCCAGAGACTAAATCCCCACGTGCGCTCCGGTCATTTCCGGGACTTTCTATTCTGGTCCCTTTCTGTGACCATCATCTGGGCCAGACCGGATGAGGCAGGTCTCCTGTGCCCCCGACTTGCTGGTGGTGCTTGGTTTGGGTTCTTCTCCCGTGTGGGCTTCTTCGGCCCCAGGCTGTGTCCTGACGGGTCTTGACACGACTGCGCAAGGTGACAGGATCACCAGCAGCTCCTTCCCTGCGCAATTAGAGGAGCTTTGTGTTTTCTCAAGGAGTCTGGGCATTTCCGTAGCATTTAAAAATAGGGCGCCTGGGTGGTTCAGTCGGAAAAGCCTCTGCCTTCAGCTCAGGCCATGATCTCAGGGTCCTGGGATCAAGTCCTGCATCGGGCTCTCTGTTCAGCAGGGGGCCTGCTTCCTCCTCTCTCTCTGCCTGCCTCTCTGCCTGCTTGTGCTGTCAAATAAATAAATAAGATCTTAAAAAAAGAAGAAAGAAATGTATGAAGGAGGACGGGGCAGGCCTTAGTAAGCCGGGCAGCTGTCTGTGGATGGTTCATGCTTCATGGGCCCGGTCCTTCCGAGTGCAGGCATGTGCAGAGGGCCCAGCCCCAGCATGCGCCCGCCTCCTGTCTTCCTTGAGGAATGCTCAGCCACACAGACGCGTGCAATGCTTTCCTAAATCTTTGCTCTTCCGTGACCTGCAGGAGCATGAACACGTCAGGAGACCGAGTCTGAGCTGGGACAGGCTAGTGTCCCCTAGGAAGAGGGACTCACCTGCCAGGAGACAGTAAAGCGTGGCCCGTGCTCTGGAAGGGAGGTTCCGTTCTTGCCACCGTACTGTGCCCGTGTGACATCCTCAAAGTTGCAAACTCCAGTGACAGCAAAGCAGAGCTGTGGCTAACCCCAGGAAGCGGTGCCAACGGCATCATTGATGGGCAGCTCCAGAGCATGCCAGCCCCTTGGAAACCCGCCCCCGGTTATAACACATCAGGAAAGTAAATCCCACCCCGGCATCGGGATTTGTGGACTCGGAGGGGTGTGTGAACGAGGTATTGCTGCGTATCACCGGACTGGGACCTTGGTGGAACTCACAGGGGACGATCGCCACACCCGACGACATGGGCGAGCCTCAAAGTAATGGTGCTGATGAAAGAGTTCTAGAAAATGCTTCGCACAACATGGGACAGAAAGCACGTTGCTGGCTGTCTGGGCGCAGTGGGGGTGCGGGACTGCCGAGACACGAGGGGACGCGGCAGCAGGTGTGTTCGTTTCTGTGACTGTGGCAGTGATTGTACGAGTGAGTGCGTGTGTCAGGTCTTAGCACCCGGACCTGCGCACAGATACGTGCAGCATGGCGTGCGTCAGTCACAGCGACAGACAGAGACGGTGGGACGGGACGAGAGGGCGGGACAACAGAAGTGGATTGTCTGAAGTCCCTGACGGTGAGGACAGCAGGGAGACTGCAGGGCCCTCCCTCTGCCCCACTGTTCTTGGAGGGGTCGTTGGTTTGTGTTTGTGGAGGAGAAGGCAGAGTCTCGGCTGTGGTCACACCAAGCTCCGGCGGGCTGTGCTGCCCCCGAGCCAACGCTCAGAGCCCACTGTGGGCTGCGGTGGTGCCAGTCCCCCAGCTCTGGGATGGGAGGCTGCCGGGCAAGGAGTCGTGCCGGGTGTCCATGCACAGACATTGCCGCTCACACGGGCTCCCGTGCTTCTAGAGAAGCTCCCTGTCTCGGCAGAGGTGTACTGGCCGTAACAGAGAGGTAGCCGTTGTTAGCAAGGCCGTCCTATCTGGTCTCCATTTTGTTCTACACAGTTTTTAAAAATGACTAATAGAAATTTTATTTTATTCTTGACATTTGGATAATTCTAACTTGAAAGGTAGTTTCACCTTTTGAAATGGAAACACTTGGGGACGCCTGGGTGGCTCAGTTGGTTAAGCAGCTGCCTTCGGCTCAGGTCATGATCCCAGCGTCCTGGGATCGAGTCCCACATCGGGCTCCTTGCTCAGCAGGGAGCCTGCTTCTCCCTCTGCCTCTGCCTCTCTGTCTGCCTGTGCTCGCTCTCTCTCCCCCTCTCTGTCAAATTAAAAAAAAAAAAAAAAAAGAAATGGAAACACTGATCCCTATCCAAGTCCTAATAATGGTGACAGAAAATTCTTAATGGAGTGTCTTCCCCAGCATCACGGGTCTTCCTGGAGGGATTCATTGCAGTCGGTCATGAAGCAGGTGGGATCTCGTTATTTTTTGACATTGAAGGAGTCTTAAAGCTGTGGCCCCTGCATGCATTAAACAAAGAAACCCGATGGTCCTGCTACCCCAGCCTATTGTACCCAGCGGCCCCTCCCGGCAGGCGGCAGCAGAGACCCACGGCCGCTCCCATCCATGCCCTCGCTCATGCGGGAAATGCACTCGAGCCAGGCAAAGGCTAGACTGGGCTCTGTCCATGTTAAAGCTGTCTCAGGAGAACTTGTCGAGTAACGAGGAAACAGCTTCATTATAAGGTCAAATGTCAGCTTTTCATGGTATTACCTTCAGCCAGAGCAACCGAACAAGAAACTAGTTACCTCTCAGAACGTAAGATGATCGTGTTTCCTGCTCTGTGCTGCGGACTGGAACTCTGAGCAGTGTGTTAAGAAGTGACGAGTCCGATAGGAAGAACGGTGAGTCTCATGTTGCAGCAGTTCCGGGAGCAATCACGCGGGGACGGCGCTGGGCTTGTGAGGAAGCCTGCCGCCCCATGAAATGCAATCCAGTTCCCCAGACTCATAAACACAGGCTGTGCAATGTGACTGATGAGTGAGGCCCAGCCCCGGTGGGAGGGAACCTCGCAGGTCCCCACAGAGATTATGATCATGGAAGGCTTGTCGAAGCAAGCTTGACAATGAAACGCAAGCTCCATCCAAACCTGGGGGCTGGGCAGCAGCGGACAGAGGAGACCGTGTTTAAAATGGACTTTGAAGGTGTCAGGTTGAGTCTCATAAAATCACCCGTGTCTGAGCATCGTGGTCCACAAGAAGATTTCCAGGGACAACGTTATCGGCTCCAGCCCATCAGCAGGGACGTGGAAGGAGGGGTAAGTGGTGGGGAAGCCGTAGAGATGCCCAGTGAGGACAGTGGGCTCCCCAGAGAAGACGCAGGGCTCCCTAGTGAGCACGGGGGGCTCCCCAGTGAGGATGTGGTAAGTCCAGAGCTGGGCCTTATGGGAACCAACCTGACAACCCAGTGATCTGGAGTGAGGCTGGGCATCTGGGAAGAGACCATTCAAAATTTACTGCCATAGCCTGGGCTTAGAGCAAAATCCCTGGCACATCATTGACGGTCAGTTGGCCGCATGTGCATGGCTTTGTTTCCTAGCTCCCTATGCTACGGCACTGGTCCAAGTGTTTGTTGGACATACTGTTCTGAAGACAAGATTTGCAATATATTCTGAAATCAGCAACTGTGGTGCCTTCAGCTTTGTTCTTTCTCAAGATTATTTGGCTTTGTAGAGTCTTCTTTGGTTCCACATTCGTTTTAAGGATTTTTTAAAAATCATCTTTATAAAAAAAATACCATTGGTATTTTGATAGGGATTGCATTGACTAGACTAAAGTGTAGATCACTTTAGGTAGGATGGACATCTTTAACAATACTAAGTCTCCCAAGCCATGAACATGTGATGTCTTTTTATTTATGTTTTTTTTTAATTAAAGATTTTATTTATTTATTTGACAGAGAGAGAGAGAGAGATCACAAGTAGGCAGAGAGGCAGGCAGAGAGAGAGAGAGGAAGGGAAGCAGGATCCCCACCGAGCAGAGAGCCCAATTGGGGCTTGATCCCAGGACCCTGAGATCGTGACCTGAGCTGAAGGCAGAGGCTTTAACCTACTGAGCCACCCAGGCACCCGAATAATCCTTTTAATGTACTGTTGGATCCTACTGGCTAGTATTTTGATGAGAATTTTCCTATCTATGTTCATCAAGGATATTGGTCTGTAATTCTCTCTCTCTCTTTTTTTATAATTCTCTTTTTTGATGGGATCTTTGTCTGGTTTTGGGATCAAGGTAATGCTGGCCTCATAAGATGAATTTGGAAGTTTTCCTTCCATTTCTATTTTTTGGAACAGTTTCAGGAGAATAGGAATTAATTCTTCCTTAAATGTTTGATAGAATTCCCCTGAGATGCCATCTGGCCCTGGACTCTTGTTTGTTGGGAGATATTTGATGACTGCTTCAATCTCCTTACTGGTTATGGGTTTGTTCAGGTTTTCTATGTCTTCCTGGTTCAGTTTTGGTAGCTTATATGTCTCTAGGAATGCATTTCTTCCAGATTGTCAAATTTGCTGGCGTGTAGTTGCTCATAATATGTTCTTATAATTGTTTGTATTTCTTTGGTGTTGGTTGTGACCTCTCCTCTTTCATGATTTTATTTATTTGGGGCCTTTCTCTTTTCTTTTTGGTAAGTCTGGCCAGGGGTTTATCAATCTTATTCTTTCAAAGAACCAGCTCCTAGATTCGTTGATTTGTTCTATTGTCTTTTTGGTTTCTATTTCATTGATTTCTGCTTTGATCTTTATTATTTCTCTTCTCCTGCTGGGTTTAGGCTTTCTTTGTTGTTCTTTCTCCAGCTCCTTTAGGTATAGGGTTAGGTTGTGTATTTGAGACCTTTCTTGTTTCTTGAGAAAGGCATGTATCGCTATATATTTTCCTCTCAGGACTGCCTTTGCTGTGTCCCACAGATTTTGAACCGTTGTGTTTTCATTATCATTTGTTTCCATGAATTTTTTCAATTCTTCTTTAATTTCCTGGTTGACCCGTTTATTCCTTAGAAGGATGCTCTTTGGCCTCCATGTATTTGAGTTCTTCCCAACTTTCCTCTGGTGATTGAGTTCTAGCTTCAGAGCATTGTGGTCTGAAAATATGCAGGGAATGATCCCAATCTTTTGGTACCGGTTGAGACCTGATTTATGACCCAGGATGTGATCTCTTCTGGAGAATGTTCCATGGGCACTAGAGAAGAATGTGTATTCTGTTGCTTTGTGATGGAATGTTCTGAATATATCTGTGATGTCCATCTGGTCCAGTGTGTCATTTAAAGCTTTTATTTCCTTGTTGATCCTTTGCTTGGATGATCTGACCATTTCAGTGAGGGGGGGGGTGTTAAAGTCCCCTACTATTATTGTATTATTGTTGATGTGTTTCCTTGATTTTGTTATTAATTGGTTTATGTAGTAGGCTGCTCCCATGTTAGGGGCACAGATATTTAAACTTGTTAGATCTTCTTGTTGGACAGCCCCTTTGAGTATGATATAGTGTACTTCCTCATCTCTTATTATAGTCTTTGGCTTAAAATCTAATTGATCTGATATAAGGATTGCCACCCCAGCTTTCTTTCAATGTCCATTAGCATGGTACATTGTTTTCCACCCTCTCACTTTAAATCTGGAGGTGTCTTCGGGCCTAAAATGAGTTTCTTGTAGGCAGCATATGGATGGGTTTTGGTTTTTTATCCATTCTGATATCCTGTGTCTTTTGATTGGGGGCATTTAGCCCATTTACATTCAGGGGAACTATTGAGAGATATGAATTTAGTGCCATTGTATTGCCTGTAAGGTAACTATTACTGTATATTGTCTCTGTTCCTTTATGGTCTACTACTTTTAGATCCTCTCTTTGCTTAGAGGACCTCTTTCAATATTTCCTGTAGAATTGGTTTGGTATTTGCAAATTATTTTAGTTTTTGTTCTGGAAGCTTTTGATCTCTCCTTCTATTTTCAATCAGCCTAGCTGGATATAGTATTCTTGGCTGCATGTTTTTCTCATTTAGTGCTCTGAATATATCATGGCAGTTCTTTCTGGCCTGCCAGGTCTCTGTGGATAAGTCCGCTGCCAATCTAATATTTCTACTGTTGTATGTTACAGACTTCTTGTCCCGGGTTGCTTTCAGGATTTTCTCTTTGTCGCTAAAGACTTGTAAATTTTACTATCAGATGATGGGGTGTGGACCTAGTCATATTGATTTTGAGGGGGATCCTCTGTGCCTCCTGGATTTTGATGCTTGTTCCCTTTGCCATATTAGGGAAATTCTCTACAATAATTTTCTCCAATATACCTTCTGCTCCCCTCTCTCTTTCTTCTTATTCTGGAATTCCAATTATTCTAATGTTGTTTCGTCTTATGGTATCACTTATCTCTCAAATTCTCCCCTCGTGGTCCAGTAGTTGTTTGTCTCTCTTTTGCTCAGCTTCTTTGTTCTCTGTCATTTGGTCTTCTATATCACTAATTTTTTCTTCTGCCTCATTTATCCTAGCAGTAAGAGCCTCCATTTTGGAGTGCACCTCATTAATAGCTTTTTAAATTTCAACTTGGTTAGATTTTAGTTCTTTTATTTCTCCAGAAAGAGCTTTTATTTCTCCAGACAGGTTTTCTCTAATATCTTCCATGCCTTTTTTGAGCCCAGCTAGCACCTTGAGAATCATCATTCTGAACTCTAGATCTGACATATTACCAATGTCCATATTGATTAGGTCTCTAGCCTTTGGTACTGCCTCTTGTTCTTTTTTTTTTTGTGGTGAGTTTTCCTGCCTTGTCATTTTATCCAGATAAGAATAAATGAAGGAGTGAATAAAATACTAAAAGGGTGGCAAAGACCCCAGGAAAATGTGCTTTAACCAATCAGAAGAGACCCCAAATCGTGGGAGGAAGAAAGGGGGTAAAAAGAAGTTAATAAAAAACAAATTTTTAAAGAAAATATATAAAAAAGAAAGTATATATGTTGGAGTGGTGAATAGAAGAGAGTCACCCACTTAATTTTGGGAGTATTTTGGTCTTTTCAAAGAAACTACCTCCCAAAATTTTAAGGAATGAAACAAACACACACACACACATATATGTACACACACAAAAAATAAGGGTAAACACAATGAAGGGATGGAATGTGACTATAAAGGTGAAATTTTTTTTTTAATTTCTAAAAAAGGAGTTGATAAGTTGGATGGAGGAATAAAGGAAAAGAAAGTGGAGAGAATTTGCTCCGGCTGGAGACTAGAACAAAGCCCTGTGCTAGATTTAGGGTATATTTTGATCTATTAGAAGAAGTTGCATCCCTAATTTTTTTAGAAGAAAAAACCCTATGTGTATACAAAAAATAAAGTTAGATACAATGATGGATAAAATATGACTATTAAAATGAAGGATCAAAAAAGATTTTTTTAAACAAAAGGTATTGTTAAGATAAACTAGTTAAAAAATGTTAAAAGAGGAAAGGGTAAAAGTTAAAAAAAAATTTAGCAGAAGAAAATAACATTTTAAAAAATTAACTTTACAAGACTAAAGAATCATGGGGAGAAAGCCATGAATTTCATGCTTTGCTTTCTCCTTCTCTGGAATCCTGCTATTGTTGATCAGTGAGTGTGGTCTGGCTGGATGTTCTTGCTGATCTTCTGGGCCAGGAGCTCATTGCCGGGAATCTCAAGTGTCTTTGCGGAGGCGGAATCGCACCGCCCTCGCCAGGGGCCGCGCTACGTCATCCGCGCGGTTCGCGCTCGGAGCTTTTGTTCCCTGAGCGCTTTCCGTCGAGCGCAGAGGCCGGAGATGAAGATGGCGGCGCGCAGTCTCCGCGGGAGGAGCCGAGAGCTGGGGCCCCTCCTCGGGGCGCCCTCGGAGCTGCGCCGTCAGCCCCTCCCGTGTCCCCGGTCCCCGCCGCGCTCCGAGCTGCCTGGCCCATGTGGCGTCTCTGGACCCCGCGCGTTCCCGCCGCGCTGCTGCGCTGTTCTTCCCAGGGGCGGGAGGAGGGTCTCCGCGGCCGTGTGGGGTCCCTGCGGGGAGAGCGCCGGCCTAACGGGGCCTCGGGGCGCGGTTCACGGTCAGCCCGGGCCGAGCGCCCGCTCCCGCCCCGTCCCTGCGAGCTCCGCTGCGCCCAGACGCCCCGATCCGCCGTGACCCCGCGGGACCTGAGGCCTCGCTGTCCCCGCGCGCTGCCCCCGCGAGCCTCGAGCCGCGGCCCCCCGCGAGCCTCGAGCCGCGGCCCCCCGCGAGCCTCGAGCCGCGGCCCCCCGCGAGCCTCGAGCCGCGGCCCCCCGCGAGCCTCGAGCCGCGGCCCCCCGCGAGCCGCCGTGCGCCGGTTCCGATTTCGTGCTCCGGCTCCCCGCTTGCCGGCGGCGGCCGCCCGCTCTGCCTTCCCGGGCCTCGCACTCTGGTCCCCGCTCGTCCCACCTTCCAGAAAGGGGTGGATTCTCTGTCCCTAGAATCGCGGCTCCGCCTGTCTCCCTGCCCTGCCGGCGTGGGGGCGTTCGGGATGCTCCCACTGCCTCGCTCGTCCCCTGCGGCCTGATGCGTCTCGGCTGCTCCTGCCTCCAATTATTATTATTACTAGATGAATGGGAGGCAAGGTCAAGAGGTAGTTCCAGGTAGTTCCAATGCTAGTTTCCAGCATTCAGAAAATATTAATTATAGTCCAGGTACGTTAGATTCTGGCTGTAAGAAATTTAAAATATTTTATTTTATTTTTTTAAAGATTTTATTTATTTATTTGACAGACAGAGATCACAAGCAGGCAGAGAGGCAGGCAGCAGAGAGAGGAGGAAGCAGGCTCCCCGCTGAGCAGAGAGCCCCATGCGGGACTCGATCCCAGGACCCTGAGATCATGACCTGAGCCAAAAGCAGAGGCTTAACCCACTGAGCCACCCAGGTGCCCCTAAAATATTTTAATAAAGTCAAAATAATGTTGAAATAGTTTATTAATTTAATAATTCAGTAGTAATGTAAATATAATTTGGGTAAAAGAGCTGTGAGTTTTGTTATCTCCAGTATGTGCATGGTTCTTGGACCAGGACATGTCACATTTTCAATACATGTTCTGTGATCACTGTCACTTGCTTTAGCTCGTCCCACCGTTACACTGAATGGAACACTTCGGCACAATATGAAAACGACGCGTTCATTCTGTACGTCGTCAGTCATCGTGGCAGCAGCTTTAGGTCATGAAACTTTCAGTGCTGCTTCGAACGATTCAGCTGTGCCCAAATGTCTTATGTTATACAGTCTGTGAAATGGTGCGTTTTATATGTCCATGCTGAGAGTGCTCAAAGAGGGAACTTCAGCTTCAACGGGACGTGTGCTCTGAGAATGTAAGATGTTTCTGGGTTTGTTCAGTCTTCTTGCATAAGCAGGCAAAGTAGGCTGGAGGGATGAAATCCCCCTTCGGGTGGGGAGTTGAGAGGGTCTGCCTTCTCCATAGGAGCTGAGGAGACCCCCTTGGCAGCTCTGGGCGTGTAGAGGGATGATGTCCCTGGAGGAGACTGTGCTGTGCCCCAGATGCCCTTGCGTGGCGGCGTCCTCAGGGTAGACATCATCAGGAGAGGCTAAGGAAGGAGAAAAGGACACAGTAGCTGAGTCGGGAAGCCCGAAGTGTCCCTTTGCTGTACCCTTGCTGTAACGAGGTGTAGGAGGCTGAGGGAGCACCCCCTTGCCGCTGAGAGCTCTAGGTACACAGATGGGCCACATCACCAGCCATATGTTCCCTCTTGGGAGGTCCTCTGCCCTCTTCATCCTAAACCTTGCAACCTGGAGAGGCACGTGGGAAGCTGGGCAAAGCAGTGCCCTTTCCTGCAAGAGGGAAGTGCATGCAGAGTCATTTGGGGCAGTGTCAGCTGAGCGCCAGCATCTGTTTTATGATCCACGGGAAACAAGATGAGCAATGGGCGGGGGGGGGGGCAGTGGGAGGAACGGACAAGTGCCGTGAGCAAGGAAGGAAGGACCCTCAGGCGGGTTTTCCATGTTGTTGTAGACACGACGCAGCTCTACGGGGTTTCAGTGCGTATGAGACTTGACCTGCCGGTCACACCGCCTCAGAGCAGCGGGACGGAGTGAACTGTGAGGCAGTTTTATCTGCAGCCATTTCATTGGGAAACAAGGTAAGTCGAACTCCGTTTCACTATTCACAGCAGAGTCAATTCCAGGTCCACAAATGATTTCAACGAGCAAGTGAAATAGTGAAAGTACATAGAGAAAACATGACAGAATTGGTTTTGTAATTGTGGGGTAGACAAATTATTTATAAACAATCGAAACGATGAAAACTGTAAAGAATAATATGACAAATTTGACCACAGAAACATTCTAAATGTCTGCATTGTTTTTTAAAATACAAAATTGAGGGTGCCTGGGTGGCTCAGTGGGTCAAGCCTCTGCCTTTGGCTCGGGTCATGATCTCAGGGTCCTGGGATCAAGCCCCGCATCGGGCTCTCTGCTCAGCAGGGAGCCTGCTCCCCACCCCCGCCTGCCTCTCTACCTGCTTGTGATCTATGTCTGTCAAATAAATAAATAAAATCTTAAAAAAAATAAAATAAAATACAAAATTGATAATTTAAGTTGAAACATGAAACTTAAAAGTTGAAATTTAAACAAAGGTAGAATATAATGCAAAACTGACAAAAACTGTTTTAAGACATATGACAGAAAAGTGCCCAATCACATTAATATGCAAAGGGCATATTATAAAGGGCATAAATCCACAAAACAGGAAAAACAAATCAAGATGGTCAATTCTATAAAAAAATTAAATGATCAGTGAGCATATGAAAAGAGAATGTTTAAATGGTAGTAAAAATGGAATGAAATAAAAAATGAGATTTTTAATAAAACATACAACTGAAGTCATAGAAAAATAACCCCTTTCAATATTCATGAATCAATCATTGTGATACACCACACTAATAAAAGAAAGAACAAGAACCATAGGATCCTCTCAATAGATGCAGAAAAAGCATCTGACAAAGTACAGCACCTGTTCGTTTTTTTTTAAGTTTTTTAAAAATTTATTTGTCAGAGAGAGAGAGAGAGAGATCACAAACAGGGGGAGCAGCAGACAGAGGGAGAGGGAGAAAGAGACTCCCTGTTGAGCAGGGGGCTCGATGCAGGGTCTGATCCCAGGACTCTGGGATCATGACCTGAGCTGAAGGCAGACGCTTCACTGACCGGCCACCAGGCGCCCC
The DNA here is from genome assembly GCA_003697995.1 of Taxidea taxus jeffersonii. NCBI lineage: Eukaryota > Metazoa > Chordata > Mammalia > Carnivora > Mustelidae > Taxidea > Taxidea taxus. The sequence goes on along the minus strand of ML110397.1, from coordinate 14,594 downwards.
GAAATCCATTCTTGATAAATATTCTCAACAAAGTAGGGACAGAGGGAACATACCTCCACATCGTGAAGGCCATCTATGAAAGCCCCACAGTTAATATCATCCTGAGAACTGAGCAATGCGGAGAGCTTTTCCCCCAAGACTAGGAACACGACAAGGACACCCACAGTCACCACTGTTGTTCCACATGGTACCAGAAGGCCTAGCCTCCGCAGTCCGACAACAAAAAGAAAGAAAAGGCATCCAAATCGGCAAAGAAGTTAAACTCTTCCTCTCCACAGATGACATACTGTATGTAGAAAACTCAAAAGAGCCCACCAGAATTGCTAGAATACATGATTTCAGCCAAGTCGCAGGATATGAAATCAATGTGCAGAAATCTGTTCATTTCCGTTCACCGATAATGACGCAGCAGAAAGAGACATCAAGGAATGGCTCCCACGCACTATGGCACAAAAACCCGTGGGATCCGTGGGAATGACCTAACCACAGAGGTCAAGGATCTGTCCTGTGCAAACTACAGAACACTCATGAGAAATGGATGGGGACGCGAGGAAACGGAGAGCAGCCCATGCTCACCCCTTGTCACCGTGCCCGTGCTGCCAGGGGCAGTCTGCAGGTTCCACGCAGTCGCTGTCAGGATGCCCGACAAATGTTTCTGCTGGTCCTAAGCCGCCAACTGCAGCTTTTTTCCTCTTGAACGAGGCATCTAAACCGGTAACAGGTACCGGAGTGGACGCCGGGATGGAGGTCATGGGGCGGGGTGCGGGGCACGGGCGGTGTTCGAGGTTACAGTCACGCAGGGGGCTCCCATCCGGAGGCGACGGACGCACACTTGGTTTCTGTGGCTGGTGGCGGTTGTTGGGTCCTTCCGCGTTTGTTTCGTTCTTGTTGGGTCTGCCCGTTATACCTCGGGAACGCGGGCCGAGAGCCACTGTTTATTCTCCCCGGCCACACACACTGTGACAGTCGGCGCCCTCGTTCCCACACTGGCTGTTCCTCCTAAGACTTGGGGTCACATACGTAGTGTGTTCGTCACTTCGGGCCACCGTAATAATGAAGTGCCACAGGCTGGGTGGCTTACAAAACAGAAATTTCTCTTCTCCTCGTTCTGGAAACTGGAAAGGCCAGGTTGAAGGTACTGGCCGATTTGGTTCCTGGGGGCAGGGGCTCTCCTCCTGGCTGGCGATGCTGTCTTCCCTCTGGGTCCCCACAGATGGGTCTCGTCCTCGTCTTAGAAAGGCGCCTATCTTGGGCCTTATTTCACTTTTGTTACCTGCTCGCAGGCCTTGTCTCCAAACACAGTCACCTCAGGGTCAGGGTTTCAACCCGAGGATTTAGTGGTGCACGAACACCCAGTGTCTCACAGGCGGTGCTAGCTCAGGGGTGCACGGAAGGAGGGGAGGGGGCAAGAGCACCAGAGGTTACCGCGCCGGAGCCCTGGAGGTGGGGGGACTGCTCCGCTGTTCGGTTTCTATCATTCTTTACTAAATTTGTTGCTGTGATTGGTTCCTTTCCCAACTGAAGAGCAGCTTCAAGAGGCAGACTGAACTGTTTAGGGTTGAAATGATCCGCTGCTTGAGGTTTGCTTTAAGAAGCCTGCACTAAGGGACGCCTGGGTGGCTCAGTTGGTTAAGCGGCTGCCTTCGGCTCAGGTCATGATCCCAGGGTCCTGGGATCGAGTCCCACATCGGGCTCCTTGCTCGGCAGGGAGCTTGCTTCTCCCTCTGCCTCTGCCTGCCTCTCTGTCTGTGCTTGCTCTCTCTAACTAATAAATAAATAAAATCTTTTAAAAAAGCCTGCACTAAAAGAAACGGGGACAAAAACGGATGAAACAAATATGGCAACATGATGACAGGTGAAACCCACAGGTGATGGGGATGTACGGATTCTTTGTGTGCTTTACGTTTAGGCCTGCACAAAACTCCAAAGGAAAAGATTAACTTAATGTGCTGATGCACACCGCGACACAGGCGAACGCTGGGAATAATCCTGCCATGGGAAAGAAGCCAGACCAGGAGACCAGGTATTTTAGGGTTCCGTGTTCATGAAGCACCCAGGACAGGCAAACTCCCAGCACCAGGAAGCGGGTCTGTGGCTGCAGGAGCTGGGGGTGGGGGGCCGGGACTGTTCACGGGGCCAAAGGCTCCCCTTGGAGGGGGACACTGTTCCCGAACCAGACGTGTGACAGGTGCGTGACGACGCCAAACGCTTCACTTTACAACGCTTAAACGAGAAACGCCAGCGTTTGTATATTTTACCCCCATTAAAAAGTCAGTTTAACGAGGACTTGTACGGTGCTGGTTCGGCTCAGCTAACAAGGCTCGAGAGGGTGCGCTTCTCTCGGAGAGGACACTCACCGGACAGCCATGGTGTCCGTCGAACATCGGGCCGACCTGGGCAGCCCGAGAAAGCACTTCTCGAGTCAGCTGAACGCAGTAAATCCCACACTAATTAGCGGCTGACTTGCAATTTATACGGCATCTACTCTCATAGAGAAATCGAGCTGCTCCGGAGAGACACCTGTGGATATGACCATGACATGCACGTAATTGTCAATGTTTTTATAGTGATTTTTATTTTATTTTCTATTTTATGTGATGTCATGTTAGTCACCATACAGTCCATCATTAGTCTCTGATGCCGTGTTCCATGATTCATTGTTTGTGTGTAACACCCAGTGCTCCCTGCAGTCCGTGCCCTCCTTAGTACCCACCACCAGGCTCATCCAACCCCCACTCCCTGCCCTCGAAAACCCTCAGTTTGTTTCCCAGACTCCATAGCCTCTCATGGTTCATCTCCCTCTCTGATTTCTTCCCAGTTTTCTCTCCTTTCCCCTATGATCCTCTGTATTTTCCCTTAAATTTCACATATGAGTGAAACCATAAGATAACTGTCTTTCTCTGCTTGACTTATTTCACTCAGCATCATCTCCTCCAGTCCCGTCCATGTTGATACAAAAGTTGGGTGTTCATCCTTTCTGATGGCGGAGTCATATTCCATTCTGTATATGGACCACATCTGCTTTATCCATTCGTCTGGTAAAGGGCATCTCAGCTCCTTCCACAGTTTGGCTATTGTGGACATTGCTGCTATGAACACTGGGGTGCAGGTACCCCTTCTTTTCACCACATCTGTATTTTGGGGGTAAATACTGAGTAATACAAATGCTGGGTCATAGGGTAGCTCTATTTTTTTAAGATTTTATTTATTTAGGGGCGCCTGGGTGGCTCAGTGGGTTAAAGCCTCTGCCTTCGGCTCAGGTCATGATCCCAGGGTCCTGGGATCGAGCCCCACATCGGGCTCTCTGCTTAGCAAGGAGCCTGCTTCCCTTCCTCTCTCTCTGTCTGCCTCTCTGCCTACTTGTGATCTCTGTCTGTCAAATAAATAAATAAAATCTTTTTTTTTTTAGATTTTATTTATTTATCTGACAGACAGAGATCACAAGTAGGCATAGAGGCAGACAGAGAGGAGGAAGCAGGCTCCCTGCTGAGCAGAGAGCCGGACGGGGAGCTTGATCCCAGGACCCTAAGATCATGACCTGGGCCCAAGGCAGAGGCTTAACCCAGTGAGCCACCCAGGCACCCCTACGTGGCTTGTCTAAAACTAGTCAACCATGTATGTGTGGTCTTATTTCGGGGGTTCCTATTCCATTCCATTGGTCTATGTGTCTGTGTTTACGCCAGCACCGTCCTGTCTCAGTTGCTCCAGCTTTGTAATACAGCTTGAAATCAGGAATCATGATGCCTCCAGCGTTGCCTGTTCCTCAAGATAGCTTTGGCAAATTAATATTTCATGTTCTACAGCTTTAGAAAAGACGGGAGGAGAATGTTGTCTTAGTCCATTCAGGCTGCTATAGAAAAATGCTAAGGCCTAAGGGGCTAATAACAGCCAACATTTATTTCTTGTATTTCCAGACGCTGGGTAGTCCACGAGCAAGGGACTAGCATGGTCAGTGAGGACCCCCTTCCTGGCTCACAGCCAGCACCTTCTTTTGGGGCCTTACCTCGTAGAAGGCAGCAAGGGAGCTCTCTGGAGTCTATTTGATTTTATTTACTTATTCTTTTTTTTTTTTTTTTAAGATTTTATTTATTCACTTGACAGAGATCACAAGTAGGCAGAGAGGCAGGCAGAGAGAGAGGAGGGGAAGCAGGCTCCCTGCTGAGCAGAGAGCCCGATGTGGGGCTCGATCCCAGGACCCTGGGACCACGACCTGAGCTGAAGGCAGAGGCTTAACCCACTGAGCCACCCAGGCGCCCCATATTTACTTATTCTTAAAAGATTTTATTTATTTGAGAGAGAGAGTGCATGCCTGTGCTTGAGCAGGAGAAGCAGACTCCCCACAGAGCAGGGAGCCCGATGAGGACTGGATCCCAGGACCCCGGGACGAGGGGAGCAGGGCCCGAGCCACAGGCAGATGCTTCAACGCGTGAGCCCCCAGGCGGCCCTGGAACCCCGTTTATGATGCGCGAGGGGCGTTCGCGAGAGCCCTGCCCTGCCCCCTCCAGAGGCCCCACCTCGGACTGTCACACAGGGCGCTAGGTCTCAGCATGGGGGTCTGAGGGGACACAGACCTTCAGACCACAGTAGTGTCAACCTTAAGTGCATAAGCAGAGTCCATAAGTATCTTCACTCATCAGCGCTCCTGCCGTGTCCTGAGAGCAACCAAATCGTTTGGCCTGAGCGACAACGTGAGCACTGACCATTGTGTGTGAGAGACGCGTTCCCTCTGTTTGCTTCCTCATTTGTTCAAGCGTCCCTTAGGTGTCTACTCCTTGCCTGGCATGTCCCAGGAGCTTGGGATGCATCTGTGAACTTCTCTGGTAAAGCTTACGTCTTAGGGGTAATTTGTAAGCAGATCACACAATATTTAAATGGTACAAAGGGAGGCCCGTGGGAAGGGGTTTCTGAGCAACTGGAGAGTGATTTTTTTTTTTTAAAGATTTTATTTATTTGACAGAGATCACAAGCAGGCAGAGAGGCAGGCGGAGGTGGGGGGGGGAAGCAGGCTCCCTGCTGAGCAGAGAGCCCGATGCGGGGCTCGAACCCAGGACCCTGAGATCATGACCTGAGCCGAAGGCAGAGGCTTTAACCCACTGAGCCACCCAGGCGCCCCTGGAGAGTGATTTTAACTGAAGTACCAAGGGTAGGTCTAATGGGGAGGTGACATTTGAGCAAAAATGTGACGCGGGGAGGAAGCGATTATTTATCAGTGTGTGATGCCTGGAAGTGGACCCTGCGCTGGGACATCCCTCGCTCTTCCACTGTGTTGCAAGACGCGGTGTAGACACCGTCTCCAGGAAAACCGTCCTTCCATCCCAGGATAATAGCAGGTGAAGCAAGAGGGCGATTTACTTGTCACAGCATGAATGACAGCAAACCCACGTCTCCTTTCAGAGTCTGGTACTTCTAAGCAGCTGGCAGCCCAGCTGTCCTTCACTCCAAGAGTCAGCTGTACAAAACGGTTTTTCCCTCCGGATTTTTCTTTAAGATTCGTGCCATTTTCCGCAGACTTCTGAGGTTGTCTGGCTCATAACGCCAGCAGACTACTTTTTGTCAGTGTGATTTCTCTCCTGGTAGGAAAATCGGATGTCTTGAAATAGTAATCTCCTGACTTGCGTTTGTGTACTCGTGTGTGGCTTTGCACGACTTGGACAGAATGTCCACATCGCCTTAAGCAGGACCGAGAAGCAGAAGGCGGCGAACGTGTCCGGCTCCCGTGGCAGCCAATCAGCCTGAGTCCGCGAGATCCCCACAGAAACGAAGCTCGCGTCTTTGTACCCTGAGGCGTCATTCGTGCGCCTTGACGGAGCCGCTCAGGCACAGCGGCCACACTGATCCTTCGGGATGTCCGTGAGTCCGTCTCTACACCTTACCCGCGGGTCCTAGGGCAGAAAGACCCACTTCTGCCTAAATCTCACCAAGGTCCCAGAAACGACTACACCTGTGACCCTCCAATAAGAGAGGCCAAAGCATTTTACAACCTGGTGGGTAACAGTAATTTAGAAGAAACAGGCATCCCCCTTCGAGCTCGGGTGGGACTAGAAAATACCCATGTGGAGTTTAGTTGAAGACAACATTTGATTTTGGTGCTGAACCTTCTCTTCCTTCTAATCCTCACAGACAAGTTCACAGAAAATTAATTCATGTTGAAACATTCACATTTCGATTGTCCTCTGCCTTCTTGTAAGGTGGCCCTCAGAAGGCCCTAAATTGTTCTACGCGCTCTACACAGCTCCCTCCTAGAAGTTTAAAGACTCAGCCTATGCGTAAGTGGGTTGCAACATCGGTGCCCTGGGTACAACCAGCTTCGTGTACCTTTGTTCCTCAAATTTCCTAAACACGAAATAATGGGATTTAATTCGCCAAAATGGGGGATAAGTGAAAGCACTTCATGGCCGAACTCCTAATGGCGGAGGAACTCAGCTCCATGTGGCCAGCAGGAACCCTCCCCCACTCACTGACAAAGGAACAGCCCAACAGTAACTGTCATCACCATTATTCTCCTTGTCCCAGGGGATCACACCCGGCCATGTCTTTGGATGGGGACCTCCTGGTGACTGGAGAGCTGCACACAAGTGCTAACCGAAGCACACACACGTGTCGTTGCTTGTATTGATCATGACCTGAGCCGAAGGCAGAGGCTTTAACCCACTGAGCCACCCAGGTGCCCCAAGCATGATTCTTGATTTCAACTCAGGTCATGATCTCAGGGCTGTGGGATCGAGCCCCACATCAGGCTCTATGCTGGGCGTGGAACCTGCTTAAAATTCTTCTCTGTTTCCCTTTGCCCTTCCTCCCATTCGTTATCTCTTTCTCTCTCCCTCTCAAAAACAAAAAAGCAAAAACAAAAACAAGCAACCTATTTTTAACTCCTATACTACGTGAGCAATAAAATAAAGTTATGCAAATAAATGAGACCCACAAGCTGAAAATATTTCAGAGGGTTTGGTTTTTTCCCAGGGGCTCTGATGATAGAAAAAAATAATAGGTTGCTCCGAGTTGGTGTTAAAGAGACAAATAAATGGCTATTTACACAATATAAAATATATGCAAATGCAAACATTGGAAAGCAATGGTGCTCTAAGTATTCTCTGAGGAAACTAATTTGACTTTTTGAAATTCTCCTGTAGAGTCACTCAATTTTTAGTAATACCAGATTTTTACCTCTATTACTGTACACAAATCTCTCCATCAATGGGGTATAAAGACTCTTCAGAGATGCAATTAATCCCCACATTCTCTTCATGCTTGCTTAACTGAGCTGTGCCGAGTTCGCTTCTCTAATCTTGTGTAAGTCGGTTCTCCAAGTTCCTGTCCTCAGTCTGGTTATGTCTCAAGGCTGTTCCATGGTCTGTAAACAATACACATCAGGGACTGGATTCCCTGCCTAAACTTGTTCCTAGCTTTGGCATTGGCCTTTCTTTACTTTAGTCCACTGAGATGTAGTAGAGAAGTTCTTCTAGGAAGAATGTTTTCAAGAGTGGCGTTGTAGGGCGCCTGGGTGGCCCCATTTAAGTGTCTGCTTTTGGCTCAGGTCATGATCCCAAGGTCCTAGGATGGAGCCCCGCATCGGGCTCCCTGCTCTGCGGGAGGCCTGCTGCTCCCTCTCCCACTCGCCCTGCTTCTGTTCCCTCTCTTGCTCTCTCTCTCCCCCCCCCCCCCCGCCAGATAAATAAAAATAAATAAATTTTTGAAAAAAACAAACAAACAAAAAGCGACGTTATAAGCAGCTGTATGTTCCACTTAACCCTGACATTTCAGGCTTTGTGACGTTACACCCACCAATGCTTGTGCCAGTTACACTGCCCCAGGGTTCATGTGGGATAAAAGTAAACAGCATTTGTGGAGATACTGAGGGAAAATGTTGCTATTTTTTGCTGTACTTTATTTCCCTACCCTCGGGTGGGGTGGGTTAATACACCTAGAATGTGGGCTCTGGGGCCAGCAGACAGAAGGAAGGGGAGGCTGTCACCAAGCCAGGAGGGGCCTCTCTGGTTCACAGCCAGTCCCTGTGAGTGTGTGCCCCGGTGTGCACGGGCCTGTCGTCCAGGCCGTTGTTGGCCTTCATCAGCTCGGTCCCAAAGACACAGACCCCTCGCGCCATGAGTCCTTTCTCCTTCCTGTCTTACCATTGTCAGCCCTTCAGATGAAGCTGAGGTTTTTTTATCAGAACGTAGAGCCTAAATCTGTGTCATCTTTTCTGTGCGTGCTAGATGCTTCTTCCCAAAAGACACGAATTACACGTGAGACATTTTTGCCCATTCAATTCCACTTTCTTGTCTAGGTGAGTTGAATTTGCTTTAACTCCATTTTCTCCTGGACCCATCAGTCATTTCATCATTTTATTGCTTATAACCAAACTAGAACTAATTTTCTAAAATTATGTAACAATGCCATAATGATTGAGTAAAAACCCAGAAGCATTAAAAATACTGCCTTCCTATTGTTTCTAGTTTTAGTTTTTCAATTCAATCAAAAAAGCAGTAAACTTCTGAGAGGATTGCTTGGAAAAACCTACGTAACCCGGAAGTTTGCAGTCTTCAGTTTACTAGGTCTCCACCGTAGCCCCCATGACTGGCATGTGCGGCAGGCTGCCCTCATTTGTACAGCCAGTGGCCCTCATCAGAAACTGGGAGAAGTCTCATGACTGGACAGCCGGGCACTCGTAAACACTCGTGTCCCCGTGCGTGAGAATGAGGTCTCACCAAGAACTGGGAGACCTTCCCGACAGGCCTCCCCTGGGCTGGGGCGGCGCGCGTCGGTCGGCTTCGTCAGGCCTGTCTCTTCCCAGCTCCCCGCATTCAAAGACATCCCACCCGTAGCTTGAAGCCTGCCGTGGTGGGGGTCTCCCTCATGGAAAGTAGCCGGCGCTAGGCCCTCCCCTGTAAGCTGGGTTGCCAGCACACACCCGATGGCCCGTGTGGCTGCAAGGGTCACAGTGTTTCAGAACTCCAGAAGGCTTCACAGCCTACAGTGTTCGCCATCGCAGTTTTCCCAATTCATTTGCGATAGTCCTTCGATGAGCTTGTCTCCCCACAGGGCTGGTGAGTCCACTCACGTTATCCCGCGGGGTGAATTTCCCGCCTCCCCGCTTGGCTTCTCTGGCCCACAGCACGTCCAGTGTCTCACTTGCTGCATGGTCCCCTCACCCACTCTCTGTTCAAAAAGCCAGTGGGACTAAGTCCCCTCTGTGGACAGCAGGCCTCCCAGCCCTCACCGCTTCTGTGGGACCACAAGCGCCCCTGCTGCTCTGCTCAGACCTCCCCCTCAGTGGACTTTGCTCATCTGTTACCCCAAGGCTAAGCCTTTCTGCTCCCTCCCAGGAGGACATGGTCAGTCGTGCCCACATAAAGCAGAGGGACAGAGTAATGATGGCAAGGCAGCAGGGTGACCAAAAGCGATGGGGCGTCTGGAGCAGGTGGGTGTCCAGCCCAGGGAGGGCCCAGAGACGCAGCAGCTTGGCCACCAAACTTAACCCATGGCGGTCCGGCATTTGGACGCAGGGACAAGGATCTAGGGATTTCGGGCTCAGAGGACGACAGACTCCAAAGCCCATCTATCGTGTTGGGGAAAGTAGGAGGCTTAATTCCAGGGCAGGTTCCACTGCCTTGACACCGGCCACGTGGAATCCTGTAGACGGGGCCTTATCTGCACGGAGGGGTTGCGCCCCCTGGCCAAGGTGTCTCTCCACTGCGACCATCTATCGTGAGGTGACCTCATTGTTCAGACCTCACAGAATGCAACACAGAAACAAAACCAGCACACATGGGCGTGATCATCCCAGGGCACGTGCCAACGCTAGCACGGTATGGGGAGTGACTCTGAAGACTGGGGCTGCTCAGGGTTTCTGCAGCGGCTGTGCCACAGCGAGCACGTCCAGGTGTGACAGGCAGCAGTCTGTTGCCCCTCTCTGCCCTCTCCCCAGAGAGCTAGATTGGAAGGGCTCCAACCATGTACAAGGCTTGAGTCCTTGCCTTCAGAGAGCTTACAGTCTTCATGGAAAGCTGAGGTTTTTTTTTTTAAGTCAGAGGGAGGGCTGGCTTTGGATTTATTTTCTTTAAAAATTTTTTCATTTATTTATTTTAGAGAGAGAGAGAGCGAGACAGAGCATGAGAGGGGAGAAGGTCAGAGGGAGAAGCAGACAGCCCGTGGAGCTGGGAGCTGGATGAGGGACTCGATCCTGGGACTCCGGGATCATGACCTGAGCCGAAGGCAGTTACCCAACCAACTGAGCCACCCAGGTGCCCTATTTATTTTTAAAGATTTTATTTATTCACTTGAGACAGAAAGAGAGAGAGAGAGTGAGCATGAGCAGGGAGAGAGGGAGAAGCAGACTCCTCGCTGAGCCAGGAGCCCGACATGGGGCTTGGTCCCAGGACCCTGGGCTCATGACCTGAGATGAAGGCAGATGTTTCACCGACTGAGCCCCCCAGGTGCCCCAGCTTGGGATTGAAATAACTGAGGAGTTACAAGATACTGTGGTTGTCTAGTGAATGGGTAGGAGAACCAATGCCCAGAGGCCTGGGGGGAAGGTGCTTTCCCAAGTTGGTGAAGGAGCACTTAATAGATCAGATGAGCCAGAAGCCAACCCTGGATTCCCATCTGCCAGCCAGCCTGTAGGGTCCTGGCAATGTGCTTAGCTTTCTGGAAGCCTCACGGGCCTCATCTTCAAGACAAGGTAATAGGATCGAACTTGCAGGTTATTTTGATGGTAAGTCAGGCAGGGCATTTGGCACAGAGCCCTTTGTGCGGTGAGTGCTAAGTAAAGGTTACCCACTAATATTGTCATTATCAGTGTTGTTGCTACAGAAACATAGGGAGCTGATCCAGGTCTTGAGGAACAGGGTCATGTGGACTGGACAAGAGCCACATAGGACCCCATGCAGATGCTCCCTTTAAGTTGTGGTTGGAATTTCAAGTTACTAGAGCTGGGAAGTACTTAGGGACCTATCATCCTCATTTCAAGGTTGGAGTATCCGCCCTCTAGGATTTTCCATTAGAGGAAAGTGAGTATGTCTTTTTTTTTTTTTTTTTTAGGTTTTATTTATGTATTTGTCAGAGAGCACAAGCAGGGGGAGCAGCAGAGAGAGCAGCAGGTTCCCTACGGAGTAAGGAGCCCAAGGCCGGGACTCAATCCCAGGACCCCGGGATCATGACCTGAGCCAAAAGTAGACACTTAACGACTAAGCCCCCCAGGTGCTCCTTCAGTATGTCTCTAAGACATGCTACAAAAAATGTCACCTTGTTCGATTTCATACTCAAGTTATGAAGCTATGCTCTCTCCCACTTGCCCAAGTGAATTTAGTATCTTCCTTGGACTGTCCTCTGTTACAAAGATTTTTTTGTACCTATGACTCCCTATAAGCTTTACTACCCATTTATGCCACTGCTTCGGCTTTTCCTTCTGTTATTTTGAACTGTTATTTAAATCTTGGGTTGCTCCTCAACAGTCCTCAAGTACGCTTACTGTGCCATCAATCACACAGCAGAAGCTCCTAGAGCTCAAGGAAGGTTTCTACATTTTCTTCATTTCCTACGACTCTCCATAGGATTCCGGGCATAGGGCAAACCCTCAACATAGTTGTTGGTTAGATTTTTTTTAAAAATTCAATATGTCACATAAGATCTAGGAATGTCAGAGACAAAATGTTCCTCCCAATGCAAAAAATACCTACTGGCCTATTGAGGTATAACAGAGCGAAATGGGAAATCAGATTTAACATGTACACATTCTTGCCCCAGACAACAGTGAACATTTCCACAGTCCCAGAAAGTTGCTTCTGTCCCTTCCCCTTGCCCCCAGAAGCCACCAGTGGTGGGATTTCTATCACCATGTTAGTTTTGCCTATGGTAGAATTTCCTACGACTGAATCTTAGGAATCCTACCGCACACTTTTTTTTGTGTCTGCATTCTTCTCACTAAGACAACATTCGTGATAATCATCCGTGGTGTCGCACATAGTGGTTTTAGTTTGAAACGGGGCAGTAGCACTCCATCACGGGAACACACTGCCGAGAAGCCGAGGCTCAGGAGGATGTAACTGCCCAGAGTCGCAGGTCCAGGCACCTAGAGGGCGGCCCGGCCTGCTGAAGTCCCGAGGGGGCTGCAGACCCAGGGTCACGCCCAGCTGGGCCGCGGGGGAGCCCTGGCTGCAGCTTGGCGCCGGGCTGCACGGACAGGTTTTCAGGGCTGAGTGAGGAGCTGCAGGCTTGCAGACGGGCTACTCTGGGGATGAATCCCGCTTGGCGGTGTGTTTGGGTTAGGGATGGAGCTTCAGAAGTCAGTGGGATCAGAGGCCTGCGAGCGGCTCTGCCGTCTTCATGTGCACCTCCTCGTGGTCATGCCTCCTACGAGCTGTGTGCTCCTGGCCACCAGCTTAGTAGACAACTCCAACTCTACACCAGTGCCTACTTGAAGTGTGAGGAGACCTGACACCAAGAGGAAACAAACCAACAGACAGAGGGCCTGACCCGCGTCTCGCCCCCCGCCAAGGCGTGTTGGCTTCTGAAGCTCTGCGCTCCGTGACCTCCCGGGGCCTCCCTGCACGTGGCCCGGTCGGAGGGGTCTGCTCCGGCCCCTGGTGCCCTTCTCAATTTGAACCTCTGTGTGGTCCTCACGTGCCCGTTTTCTCACTGCGTGTTTGCCAACCTGTACCTGCACTGAAGCGCGAGCTCCTGGCACCTGCAGATTTCAGGCAGCGCTCACAGCACCTCCCAGGGTGCCTGTGCGAGCCCGCACGCCCCACTCAGGAGACACGGGACCGGCAGGGACAGCGTCCGCTTTGCTGATTGGGTTTGGTTTTCCTCCCTATCGTTGCTATGAGGAACAGTCTTGGCATGCTGCATGGATAGTCCCTTACACAGACATGTTTCAGACGGGGGACCAAGAGGAGAGACTGTTCTCTAAGCCTTGAGGGACAAAATCAAGCTGACGCCAGGAGGATCGCCGGGAGGACTGGGGACGCTGACCCTGGCAGCCCTTGGGGAGGTCGGGGGATGGCTGTGCGGTGTACTTCAGGAGGCAGGGGGCCCCTGTGCCGGCCATCACGCTAGGTCCCCAGAGGGGCTTGGAGGCACCCAGCACACCCCGGGACCAGCGACTGCCCGGGCTTGGGACTCTGAGAGACCCCAGCTTGGGGGAGGGGCTGCAATAAGCTTCGGTGGTCCCAATCCTTGGATGTTACCAGAATTGGGTTATTTTAAAACAAATGTGATGTGCTCCCTCACCTTGAGTAGATACATGCAGGTGAGCTGAGTGCCCACACAGTTTTGGGTCAGCAGGAACCTTCCCCCTGGTCACTCCCCCACACCGAGCACCCCCACCACCCCCACCACCCCCAGCCGCCCCCCAACTTCACAGAAGCAGTCTTCCTTGTGCGGCTCCCCTGGCGGGCAGTGAGCAAGCTCACCCCTGGTGACCACGGAGCTGCTAGTCTGCGGGTCCCCGCCGCTTTGCCGCTCTCAGTCTGCCCGTGGAACGCCCTCGCCAGGACTTACCTGGACGTTGGCAAATCAGCCTAAATGTAATACTCTTCCGAAGGTCCCCGTGGGTCGGTGGCTCTGGGCTCGGCGACACCTCCCCGAATCTTACGGCCGCTGTCCCTGCAGGAGAATTCCAGGTGTGGCGATTGACTAGCAGACGCACAGCTACAGATTTTAACATTAACAGAAAAACCGTGCCTCCTTGGGCCTCATTTCTTTTTTTTTTTTTTTAAAGATTTTATTTATTTGTCAGATAGAGAGAGAGGGCAGGAGCGAGCACAGGCAGACAGAGAGGCAGGCAGAGGCAGAAGGAGAAGCAGGCTCCCCGCCCAGCAAGGAGCCCGATGCGGGACTCGATTCCAGGACGCTGGGCTCATGACCTGAGCCGGAGGCAGCCGCTTAACCAACTGAGCCACCAAGGCGCCCTGGGCCTCATTTCTAACCGCAATATAGTGAACGCAACGCCCACCCGCGCCGCGCCCCGCCCCGCCTCGCCCCGCCCCGTCCCGCGCCCACCCGCAGCCGCGCCCCGTCCGCTGACACCCACTTCCCGGCTCCCCGACGGGTCCCCGCGGACGATCGCCCCGTGCGGAGATCTGGACCGTCCGAGCTGTCCGTACGCAGAAAATGCCCGAGCCGCGGGGCGCAGGAGCTCCGGGGGTAAACTGAGGCGCGGGTGGCTTCGGGGAGCAGGCGTGGGCACTGGGGCGGGGTCAGCGGAGATGAGCGGGGGCCGCGGCCGGGATGACCGCTCGGCTCCCGGCCCTCCGCAACGCCTCCCGCACGCCCGCAGGTCCGCGCAGCGTGCCCTCCCACGCGCGGACAACGCCCAGTACCGCGCCCGCTGAGCACGCGCAGGAGGCGGCAGCGCGGGGCCCACTGCGCACGCGCGCGTCTCGGCCTCGGGAGCCGGGTAGCAACACGGCCACGCGGAGCCGCAGCTGCCAATCAGCGCGGCCCGGGGCGGGGCTTGAGGTCGGCGCTCCCCGGTAGGCGGCGGGCGACTTCCGGCAATAAAGCTCCGCGCCGCCGTCAGGTGGGGCCCGAGGGCGTCTGCGCTCCCGCGGGGACTGAGGCGGCGCGCGCTCCAGGTGGGGACGGCGGCCCCCCCC
>ML110396.1:46312-66919 GCA_003697995.1 Taxidea taxus jeffersonii | reverse complement strand
TACTTAAGCCATCCCCCACCCACCTCCTCTCTGGTAACCATGTTTGTTCTCTATAGTCAAGAGTCTCTTTCTTGGTTTGTTTCTCTCTTTTTTCTTTCCCCTTTGCTTGTTTGTTTTGTTTCTTAAATTCCACATTTAATTCTGAGACTTTTTTTAAAGGCAAAAAGTGGCCTCCTTTGTTCTAATTGAACTCTTTTTTGTTTTCACTTAAATTCATTGTCATTTATTTTGGTCTCTTTTCAGTTAGCAAATAATTGGTTAACATCCTCTTAGCAATAAACTATTTCCTATATAAAGTTTACCGTGAAGTTAAGCCCAAACGTTACTTCTCCAAACCAGACTGTCTCAGTTCTTGATTGTCTATGACACGATTTACACTCCTCCATCTTTTTCTTCTGGTCTTCCTTTGTCATTTCCATTACTTCCACACACTTCACAACATGCTTAATTCAGCATATAACTTACAAGGAGTACAGGTCCCATTGTATATGAAACAGCCGGATAGACAGTGTAGTTCCATAGTCACCCTGCACATCATTAAAAACAGCCCTTTACTATATCACGATTTGAGTAATTGTTTAAGCACCCCTATCTTTCATGAGTAAAGGGAAGGTGAGCTAAAATCAAGCTGGACACTAGGTCAAAGGGGTCAAAAGACTATCTCCCTAATATCTATATAAAGCACATGAATTATCTTTTTTTGTTTGTTTGTTTGTGTTTTGTTAGAAGGACTAGTTGTTTTTTTTTAAATGAAAGTACGCTCTCAAGGGTGGGAGAGTGGACAGGACCAGAAGTGACAACTACTCAATTACCTTTTTTTTTTTTAAGATTTTATTTATTTATTTGACAGACAGAGATCACAAGTAGGCAGAGAAGCAGGCAGAGAGGAGGAAGCAGGCTCCCCTCGGAGCAGAGAGCCCGATGCGGGGTTCCATCCCAGAACCCTGAGATCATGACCTGAGCCGAAGGCAAAGGCTTTAACCCACTGAGCCACCCTGGCGGCCCTCAGTTACCTTTTTTGACTCATGATAATTTTAGTTGGGTTTGTGTTACTTACCCTTGAAGAGTCCTAACAAATAATGATTATAAAAAGCTCTAGGAAGGAAGACAAAGAAAGCAGGCTGTTAAAAGAAAGCATTAACTGTCATAAAGGGTACGCTAATAGGATTAAAAGAAAAAAAGAATGTGATCTGAACTGTGATGTAACAATAAATAACAACAGTAACAAAAGTAGTTAGTATTTACCCAGTACCTATTTTATGTGCTGAATAATCTACAGTAATTAATTCACGTGATCTTCACAAAGAAACTCATGAGATTGGTAACGTTATTTATGATTCCTTGTTTGCAGGAGGAAAAAGAAAGTGAGGAGTGATTAAGAAATTTTCCAAGAAACTCATATAATAAGAGATAGAGCCAGGCTTCAATTCTCCTCTTCAATTTTTTTTTTTCATTGATCTTCTAAGGTGGACACCTTAAATATTTTCATGTATTTTCTACCTTAAAATAAAAGCAAAAACATACTCATTCTCTCATTCACGTATTTCTTTGAATACTGGCTGAGTTCTTGCATGGTATAAGGCATAGTGTTAGGCATGGAGGACACATAGAGAACCAGGACCTTCTTCATGATTACTGTAGTTACTTCTGCCAAAGGTATTACTGTTTGGGAGAAATACATTTCCATGAGAAATGAATGAAACTCATGGGAATTTATCTCATGAGGCATGTTGGCATACAGATTCAGGAAAAATTCTTTCCTTTTTAATGTCTGTAAATAAGAGATTATGAAGTATTTAAGTATCTATAATAGGGTGTTGAATCATTAGGTAAAAAGAAGTTGGCCAGCAGATAAAACTGCTTCTTCTGGGAAGGTCAGAGAAAACTAAAAACAGATGATGGGGTGGGAAAAGAAATTAAAAAAGCAAGGGAAAATATTAGACCAATGTAATAGTTGTTGTTGTTGCTGTTGTTGATGCAATAATGTAAGATGGCCAACAATTCCTAAATTCCAGTGGCAACCATTAGTTCTTTACTTATGGGTCTGCTTGTCTGCTGAGGTAACTCTGCAGTGGTGAGTTGATATCAGACCTACTCTTTTTGTTCTTTTGGAGGGATTGGTGACTTCCAGGGACATCCCTTTCTCATGATGGATGGCAGAGCCACATTCTCTCTCCAGGCTAGGAGAGGATCCTTCCTGTCTTCCTATCTTCTAGTGGTTACCAGCAATCCTTGGCATTCCTTAGCTTTCAGCATTGTAACTCCAATCTCTGCCTCCATTTTAGCATAGCCATCTTCCTAGGTGTCTTTGTGTCTAAATTTCTTCTTATAAGGACACCAATCATTGGAATAGGGCCCATTCTAACCCAGCATGACCTCATCTTCACTTGACTGCATTTCGAAACACAATCTTTCATTTTCTATTCACCAGACTTAATAGTTACTCAGGATATTCCTCTTGCCTGAAATATACTTCCCTTTCTCAGCTAGTCATATGCTATCTCATACATCTGCATCCTCCATGACATTCTAAATGTATTGTGGATGGTTTGAAGACTTGCTCACTTCCATATTTTTCTATGCTACTTGGCATTTGGTAGGTTGTCAAAACAGCTTGTTGAATTTATTTTAACTGAGAAAAACATGTTCAGTGATTTATCTGGTTTAAGATCAGATATGCTGAATTCCAATTATAAGAAGTTTGCCCTCTGTCATAATGTGCAGGAAACCATGCCTTTCCCTAGGAAAACAGATTAAAGGGAGATGACATTGAAACAAAGAGCTCCTGTTTAGAATTCTAATAAATGATGCTATTAGGTGTGATTTTCTGAAGATATCTCTAATTGGAGTCATGCCTTATTCAGAAGTGATTAAAGGTATCATTTAGGCAAAAAATCAATCTCCTCTTTTTGATTACATCTGTAATTATAATGCATTAACAGAACAACTGTAAATACAGAAGCCTCATGTGCTTTTGACATCAAAATACAATGGTGAAAGCAGTAAAATGACTGAGATGGTATGGCAGCCAAAGTCATGGTAATTACCTCAAAGTGTCCATGCTATCAATCCAGTGTCATAATGTGTTGTAGAAAGAATGTCTTATATGGTTTATTGATGTTTTGGCAGATGATTCTACTACAGTCCTTCTACTTTCAATTCTGAATCAGTTTCCAAAATTGCCATCATGTACTGAGGTATGCCTGAGCTATGCTTAGAAATTCCTGGTAGAGGCGCTTCGGTGGCTCAGTGGGTTAAAGCCTCTGCCTTTGGCTCAGGTCATGATCTCAGGGTCCTGGAATCAAGCCCTGCATCAGGCTCTCTGTTCAGCAAGGAGTCTGCTTCCCCCTCACTCTCTCTGCCTGCCTCTCTGCCTATTTGTGATCTTTCTCTCTCTCCCTGTCAAATAAATAAATAAAATCTTTTAAAAAAATTTAAAAAAAAAAGAAACTCCTGGTGTTAGGAGTTTGAAATATTCAGAAATCATCTCTTCTACCTTTTCCTCTTTCACTTTGTAGGAGATGAAACTGAGACTCAGAAATGAGTTGGCACAAGGACCCAGGATTCCTTTATTGACTGGGCCACACTACTCACTTTACTTCTCACATGCCTCCCAATGTAAATCAAATTCATTTTAATAAACACTTTTTCCTTAGTGATCTTCAAAATGTAAGTGATAACAACGCAAATCAAACTAGCATCAGCCTATCTAATTGTAGAGAGTACAGGCACATATGTTTCCACATGATCCAATGATGCCATCTGGACCTGGTCTCACTCTTCCCTTATCTTGTCTCTGCTTTCGGTTATATTGGCTCAGTTTCCAGGAAGACTCTCTCTTTGTCCTGGCAGGAGGGCTGCCAGATGTTCTACATGTATGCCCCACCCTGTTCTCAACTCCAGCTGAAATAAAGAGATATCCCATGTACCACACACCCATGTCATAGGGTTGCATGCCATTGATTAGATGGACTTGGCCACTTATTTATCTTCCAAAAATAACTGTGGCCAAGTTAGATAGAATAAAATAACTGATCATTCCTGGGTCATGTGCCCACACTGGAGTCCACAGGGGAATGAGCCCTAATAAATCATAGGGATTATGAGTGGGAGAAGGTAGCTGTTAAAGTAGAGTCAGAGAAATGGAAGGAATCTGAAAGAGGGTAGCATTTTATCTCCAGTGTCTTCGGCATTGTGAGCTTATGATGATAATGAAAAAAAAAACAAACACCAGACCAAATTTCTGTCAATTTTACTATTATTTCAAACTCTTCAGGCAATGTGTCTCCTTATTGCCTACACCCAGGAAGAATTGCTGTCATGGCTAACCCTCCCTAATTTTTGTAAGTCACTCACTATCTCTAATAATAACACAGGGAAAGGAAAACAACAAGTTTCCATTATAAATGTAGATCAAGAAAATGAAGATGACTATTTAATAATACTAATAGTATCTGAGTGCATACAGTACTTGATACTTTATAGAATGTTTTTGCATTGATATTAGAAGACTTTTTCTTCTGTGTCACAGATGAGGAAACTGAGCTTTTAGAGAATTGAAATGGAGTTCCTAAGGTCACATAGCAAGTTAAGAGCTGTTTATCCAGTTTCTCTGTCTAAGCTGTGGGCTTTTCTGTTTATACCCTAGATAAAACATCATAGTCTCATTTTCATTGTCAGCCTTTTGCTTCTTATAGGTGTCAGGGTCATGCATCGGAAGAGAAAATCACGAGTTAAAAATAAATATGATATATGGTAAAAAAAAATCAGGATAAAAAGTTCCCATAATGAAGAAATCTCTATTTTCAGAGAGAAATTAGGGGCATCTCTATTCTCCTAAATGGAAAAATATTTTCCCACTAAGCCCTGCTCATTCCCAAACATTATTATTATTATTAATTATAAACATCAAGAACCTTTTTTTTCTTCTGTCAAGACATTTTTTAGACATGCTGATGATTTATAGATAAAACAAAATTTTTAGCCAGAACCCTAATGTGGGAATTCAGAACATTTTCAGGGGCACTGACATTGTCAAGCCAAACCATGAACCTGAGAATTTTTCAGCAGTATTAAAAAATTTTAGTGGTCATGACAATACCTAAGTTTCTTATGGAAAATCTGGGGTCATTAGGTTCTATTCCCAAACTTACTGAATTAGAATCTTTGGTTATGACCAAGGCAATATTCTTTCAATAAACACCCCAATACTGGGCTTCATGTCTGGAAGAGTACTTGGTTGTTGAAGTAATTTGTTTTTTCCTTTAATAAATATAAAATAGATACCATGGACACTTTCCTACATTGGAATATATCAGTGAAAAATAAAAGACAGGACCCATACCCTTAAGGATATACATTCTAGCCAGAGAGACAGATGGAAAAGAGCATAATAGGTAATTCAGCTATATAATGTCATGGATGGAGAAAAAGTAGAGCAAGGGATAGGCTTAGGAATACCTAATCTGAGTGGGTATAGTTAGAGAGTAAAGGACAAGTCACTACTAAAATAAATAAATTGGTAAGGGTAGAATTCACTGAAAGACTGGAAGGGGTTGAGGGAATTCATAAAGTGTATTCTGGGGGGGGAGGATGGTTCTAGGCAGAGTGAACAGAATAAAAGCACTGCATGATAGAGCAAGGAGGTCAATGTGTTTGGAGCTCAGAGAGTCAGGGGAAGAGTAAGATTCAGCCTCAGTTGGGCAAGTGCAGAGAACCAGGCTGTGTATGAATTTTCAGGACATTTTTAAAAAGTTGGCTTTTACTCTGATTGAATTGAGGAGGCATGCAGCATTTTGAGCTGAGGAATTCCATAACCCCTTCAAAAGGCTCACTCTGGGTGTTGTGTTGAAAACAGTCGGTAGATTGGGAAGGGCTGTAGCAAGAAGACCAGCTGGGAGGCTGTTGAAACAGGCCAGGCTAAAGACCATGGCAGCTCAGAGAAGGGTGGTCACAGGTAAAGAGAGTGAGAAGTGACCAGCTTCTGGATATATTTTGAAGTTGTAGCCATCATGATCTTCTGATGAATTGTATGTAAGTGAGAGAAGAAGAGGAGCAAAAAACCCACTACAGGTATCTAGGCCAGAGTCGTTGACGTTGCCAGCAACTTCAGGAGAAAAAGCAGTTTTGAATATTTTGGCTTTGAGAGGTCCCGTAGACATCCAAAATATAATGCCAAGCAAGTGCCTGAGGTTTAAGAAAGAAGTATAGAATGAAGATATAGATATGGGGCAGTTCAACAGGAAGAAGTTGGGGGGGGGGGTGTCGAACGAGAAACCAGCAAATGACTTTAAGAAAGGGCAGTCGCTGAAGTAAAAGCAAAACCCAGAGAGTGCCAAGAAGGTTGGTTCCATGAGAAAAATGTCCATTATGAAATAGTTTATGCTGTCACCTAACACTACACCTAACCATATTCAGGATTACCCTTGGTTTTGCAGAACTTATGGATTTTATTCAGCTATTTAACAAATAGCTACTACGCATATAGCCATGTGCCAGGCAGGCTGCTGGGAATTAATCATCAATCTCTGGAGTCAGGAAAGCTCTCTCAGATGAAGTGATGTCTAGATTTTTACGTGGAAAAGATGAATAGAAATTAATGAGGGAGAGATTTTGGAGATGCAGGAAAATGTTTCAGGAAGAAGAAACACTATGTTTCTGGAGGCAACCAGTATTTCTGTGAAATTGAAAGTTAATTCATCCTGGTGGGATACTAGGATTCAAGTGTGGATGGAAGAAGCGAGGTCTAGAAATAAGCACAAGACCACAAAGACCTCGAGAACCAGGATAAATTGAGGCTTTTCCTAAGGATAGAGTAGAAACTTTGAAGGTTTTTAAAAAGGGAAATGACATGATTAATTTGCATTTTGACATTACCTTGTCTGCTTTGTAGCATATGGGCTGGTGTGATGGTTTATTTTATGTGTCAAGTTGGCCAGACCATTATGCCTAGATACTATTTTGGGTATTTCTGTGAGGTTGACATTTAAATCAGTGGCCCTTCCAGATTGTGTGTGGGCCTTATCTAATCAGGTCAAGGCCTGAGTAGAACAAAAGACTGACCGCTCCTGAGCAAAAAGAAATTCTGCCAGCAGATGGCCTTTGGACTTGAACCACAATTTTGGATCTTATCTAGTCTCTAGCCTGAGAGCCTTTGGACTTGAACTGTAACATCAGCCCTTCCCTGGGAGTCCAGACTGCTTGGTCCACACTGAAGATTTTGGACATGCTAGACTCCATAATTTCATGAACAAATTCCTTAAAATAAATCCTTCTTTCTATATATAAACATGCATCCTGATGGCTCTGTTTCTCTGGGGGAACCCTGACTAATACAGTTGGGGAGGGGAAATTGAAAACAGGGCCCCCCCCAGGCTCTGCATATACTGTGTGAGCTTGGGAGGCTCCCTGGACATTTGATTTTCCCAGCCCACTCCAAACCAAGGATTCTAAAGAGGCTGTCCCAAGTTCTTCAAGACTGCTCCTGGAACAAGAACCAGAGCCAGGTGCCAGTGTCCTTATTATGTGCCAAAGCTGAAATGGGAAAAGCTCATTTCAAACTGGCAAGATCACCCCTGTAATTTAATTTTAAATAAAACTTCTAAAACATTTAAAAGTTTTTATTTATTAATCATCTTGTACTTTGTATGCATCAGTAGTTTTGTCTTATACATGCAGAGATATTCTCTAAATGTTCAAATGAATTCCTGGCAAGTAGAATGAGAAATAAGAATGAATAAATAAGGATTTGGCGAGCCACTTTGAAAGGTTGCCAACTCAAATGGTTCTTCAATCCCTCCAAGGGTGTTTTGAAGCAAGTAAAGAAAACTAGGTGAAGAAAAAAATCTTTCCTTTTTTTTCTTTCTTTTTTTTTTTTTTTTTAGTCAGGCTTGGTCCATTCAGGAGGAGAAATGGAAGCTATAGCCAGGGTCACTTCTCTATTGATGTTCGAAGATGGTTCCCTGCCATAAATCTCACACAGCTTTAAGAAACATTTCCTTGCCTGCACATCCAGAAAGTCTCTTGATCTCTTGGGAAGCTTCAGGCTCCTCACCAGTTTTCCTCATGTTCAGTTGACCAGATAACCAAGAGGTGTGTTTTCTCTCTCTGTATTGTCCTAGCTATGAAGAAATGTTCAGCCATTACTTTGGGGACTTAAAAAAATAACAAAATCTTCCATGTTGAGAAGTATTGCTTTTATAATTCAAAATTGTTTTAAATGATGACAGAAAAAAGATAAACCTATTTAAAGAGAAAGCAAGAAAATGGATTTCCAGGACCCTTTGGAAGATGTGTTAAAGTAACTCATTTGATTTCTTTAAACAATTTTCTTCTCTCACCCAAATAAATTAAGGAAAACATCAAAATATCTAGCATTTGACAATTCTCAGCTTCAAAAAATAACATTGAAGAAGTGTAAAACTATAAACATAAAATAGAAGTTTAGGAGTAAACACTCCTCCCCTTCTTTTTCCCTGAAGATTTTGGTCTTGTTTCTAACTTCACTCTTAAAAATACTGTGTCTCCAACAGCTAACTGAAGCTATGCAGTGTATTTTGTAGCAGGAAAATAAAGGGGTTAAATGCATGGGATCTGGAGTTAGCTAGCTCTGGATGCCATGCCGATTGTGGCCATGTTATGCTTGTCCTCAATAACATAAGTATGGCAATGGTTTATACTTCATGTTGCTGTTTTGAGAATTAAATTCATATCACATACCAGACCGGGGTGGTGTCAAGTGCTAAAAACATTTTTAAAAGACTTTCCTTCCCTGGATATTATACAGAACTGATAAATTATTGAACACTAAAAAAAAAAAAATCCTTCCTCTCTTCATTTTTCCCTTGCCCCTTCTCTTTCTTTCTCCTCCTGTCCTTCCCCAGTAGTATTATAGGTGGGATCAGGATCTTTGACCCACCACTGTGGACTAGTGATTTTCAGACTGCTCCTTTTCATGTACAGTTCTCTTCTTTTACTCTGCTGCTTCACCTCAGAAGTTTCCAGATTAGTTCTTCATTTCAGGTTCATTTACTAAGCTCCATTCTACACGGGGTCTTTGGAAAGATGGAATTTGTAAATAGCTTCTATTTCCCATTTAGTTAATCTATGGCCCATTTAATCCCAGGCCTTATCACTGAAGTCATTGACATAGTCAAGAATCTAAGTCCGCAGCACACTCTGTAGTGCTGGAGTTCTGTTGAGCTTCCACCCTTGTCCTCTCCTGTTCTCTCTCCATCTCTCTCACAAAAGTTCCTTGCCCCTTCGTAACTCTTTGCTCTTCACCAAAAGCCCTCCTTGGGTGGTTTTGTGTTTTGTTTTTCAGCTAGGTCACAATCCCAGGGTCCTGGGATTGAGCCCCACATTGGGCTTCCTGTTCAGTGGGGAACCTGCTTCTTCCTCTTCCTCTGCTTCTCTCTATGCTGCTCACGAATGAATAAATAAAATATTTTTTAAAAAGAAATTAAAAGATTCAGTGTTTTGGGGTTCCTTGCATTCTAAGATTAATTTGGCAACATTAGGCTTGAAATTTCTCATGACAACAATTGGATGGAACTTAATAGTGGTTGCCTTTAGATGGAGTTTGTCCTCCCCAGTTACCCACAGCTCTCACCACTCCCATTGTGTTATGCTAGGTCTATATTATTTTTTTATAATTCCTATAAAGCCCTGTATACACATTTGAGTTTCTAAAACATAGAATGTGAGATATGGGGGCTCCTGGGTGGCTCAGGGGGTTAAAGCCTTTGCCTTCAGCTCAGGTCATGATCCCAGGGTCCTGGGATTGAGCCCCGCATTGGGCTCTCTGCTCAACATGGAGCCTCTTCACCCTCTCTCTCTCTGCCTGCCTCTCTGCCTACTTGTGATCTCTGTCAAATAAATAAATAAAATCTTAAAAAAAAGAATGTGAGATATATTCATCATGTTGCCAAATTTTCTATCTCTTGTTAACCTTCTAACTTTCAGAATTGAAACCAATTATGCCCACTTTGTACCAAGCTAGTCCTAGAAATAATATATTGCTGATCTAGCATCAAATTCATCCTGTTGTTTCTCATACTATTTTCTGGGGTTGAGGGACCAAGGGAACAGAAGGTCCCATATGGGAATGTAGTAATGAATCTAACTTCTTAAATGAATCTGTTTAGGAAAAAACTATACTTCTTTTCTTCTGATATGTTGCAGCCTGTTTGATGCTTTTGCTGTGATCACAAGACTCTGTCACTTTATAGACATGTCTAGGTCAGTGCCAGAGGCTGGATTCCCAAGGTTCATTACACCATTTTCCCTGAGGTCTTCCATTTCCTCAGGTCACCACCACTGAACTGTGTGCAAATCTCTACTGCCATGTTACTAACTACCCTTCTGTCCAATCTGAGAGAAATTCCTTTCCTCTCTCTTCACCTTCAAAGACATTCATTTTCCTCAGTATTTGTGGAACACTAAGCATTGTCTCTGAGTATGTTCTTCTGTTCTTTCTAATAAAATTCTCTGAAGTGAAAAAATATATAAATGAATGTTAGTGTCCTAGCTAGCTACTTGAAAAAAGAGAAAGGACCAGAACATACACAAATCAATACATTGATAAGGAGACCCACTATTCTTTGTTACCCCACTGACAATATTAGCTCCAGCCTAATCATCTGGGGCTGAATGAAATTTATTACCCTATGATCATTCTTTGGTTCTAGAACCATGGAGTGGTTCTAGTATCATGGTGGGTAAAGTGGAAGAGGGCTGCACATTTGTCTAATGCTATGTCACATTACACATTACATCACATGGGGATAAGAATGTTTTTACATTATTTTATAGCTGTCTGCTTGAGGAAATCAAAGATTATGGACTGATTATGCCTGTTGATATCCCTGAGAGTATTCCTACTAACCTGGTATTATTCTAGAGGGAAGATTTCATGGTTTAGAGGGATATTCTCATGAAAAATTATATGTCATATTTCAGAATTAGAACAAGTCTCAGAAGAGAGCTAGGGTATCTGAAGTGTCCTAAGAAGAAATTATAGTAATTGGGAAGGAGCAAGATGGTGGAGAAGTAGGAGACTGAAATATCATCAGGTTCCAGGAGTTCAATTAGATAGTTATCAAACCATTCGGAACACCTACAAACTCAACAGGAGATAGAAGAGAAGAGCAGCAATTCTAGGAACAGAAAATCAACCACTTTCCAGAAGGTAGGATGTGCAGAGAACTGACTCTGAGGTGACATATGGGAAGAGAGACCATGGGGGGAGGGGCTGGCTCCCAGCAAGTGGTAGAGCAGTGCAGCACAAAACTGGAACTTTTAGAAGTCTGCTCCACTGAGGAATGTTGCTCGAGATGCTAAGTGGGGGGTGGAGCCCTTGTGGGGACAGTGTGGTCTCAGGACCCACAGGGACACAAAAAGACCAGTATGTCTGAGGGTAGCAGAGCCCCCAGGTATCAGAGTGGGGAAGCCAGCTGCAGAGATGGAGCTGAGGAGGGCGCTCTCAGCTTGGGGTTACCTTAAACCACGATCCAAGGTACAGTCAGGTCACTACTCTTTGAGCAGGGACCCCACAAGTGGCAGATCCAGGGAGACTTACATTCCTCCTCCGGGAGGAGTGGCGCAGGAGTGCCACTCTTCCTGAAGTGGGTTTGGAGACTCCAAATGGGGCATGCACCAGAGATAAAAATGCTCCGTCACAGGCCAGCGGGCATGGAGCACGGCTGGAGACCAGGGAGATGAGAGAGATTGACTGCTTGCCTCTGAGGGCACACTGAGGATCAGAGCCCTGAGTTCTCGGCTCCTATGGCCAGAGACTGGGAGGCCACCATTTTCATTCCTCTCCTCCAAAACTGTATAGAAAGTGTTCAGGGAACAAAAGCTCCCAAGAGCAAACCCGAGCAGATCACTTTAGCCTGGCTCCTGCCAAGGGCGGGGCAATTCTGCCTCTGGCAAAGACATTTCAGAATCACTGCCACAGACCCTTCTCCCAGAAGATTAGCAAGAACATCCAGCCAAGACCAAGTTCACAGATCAATGAGAACTGTGGAACTCCAGAGCTAGGTCTTTTCAAAAAGACCTAAAAACAGTTGAAAATAGAGCTACCCTATGACCCAGCAATAATACTACTGGGTATTTTCTCTAAAGATACAAATGTAGTGAGCCAAAAGGGCACTTTCACCTAAATGTTTATAGCAGCAATGTCCATGATAGCCAAACTATGGAGAGAAACTAGATGTTCATCAACAAATGCATAGATAAAGAAGATGTGGTGTATACATACACCATGGAATACTATGCAGCCATCAAAAGAAATGAAATCTTGCATTTGTAATGCCATGGATGGAACTAGAGGGTATTATGCTAAGCAAATAAATCAATTAGAGAAAGACAATGATCATGTGATCTCTCTGATATGAGGAATTTGAGAGGCAAGGCAGGGGGTCGTGGTGGGTAGGGAGGGAAAAAATGAAACAAGATGGGATTGGGAGGGAGACAAACCATAAAAGACTCTTAATCTCATGAAACAAACTGAGAGCTGCTGGAGGATGGGAAGGGAATGGATAGGGTGGCTGGGTTATGGACATTGGAGAGGGTATGTGCTAACGTGAGCGCTGTTAAATGTTTAAGACTGATGATTTACAGACCTGTACCCTGGGGCAAATAATACATTATATGTTAATAAAAAAAAGAAGATATCATAGTAGTTTGGAATATGAGTAGGGGAGTTTACTCATTATGAACTGATCACCACTTCTGAGGGAGATGTCTGGGGACTTTCTCTTCCCAAGGTAAGTCATAAACCATGAGCCACACCCATAAGATCATTTCTTATTAGCTCTCTCACCATCCTTCTACTTGCATGAGTTTATGTGTGTGTACACACACATACCCCACCAGTTACTTGAACATATTCATGTATTGGAGCATAACTTGTGTTCTCTCTGCTGGAAAAAATGCAGAAACTGCAGTGTCAACTGCAAATGCACATCTTTTGCATGTCTAGATTTACATAATTTGCAAATATACAGTGCAAGCTGAGACGAACTGGTTCTTCACTCATCCTATCATTGGGTCTTTTTGGTGGTATTTATTCTTTGGTGACAATAGCTCCTTTCAATCCTAACTTTATTGGACAATTGTGTCCTGACATGATGCGTCCCTTACCTATAGTGTCTATAGAGTGCTGCTGAGACAGTCTAAAGTCACGAGAGGTGAAAATCACTAAGCTTGTCACCAAATGATTTGCTTACTTTAGGAGAGTTCCTACACATTTGAGAGGTGCCACATCATCTAACTGGGCAGGGGTTTTGTGTGCTCAACCTCTATTTTTCCAGTACTAGTACCAGATCTGGTAGATGGCAAGCTCTGAGCAAATTTTCTTGGGAAATGACCAAAAGGAATGAAAGGTGAATAAGCCTGGTTGCCCATGTTTAATGATAAAGTGGAAAGAATTTACAAGGATTTGGAGATGAGACCAGCCTGGGTAGGAATCCAAGTCCTTCCACTCCCATAGGCAAACTCTTTCTGATCTTGAGTGTCTTTTACCTGAGGAATATGGTAAGGATTAAATAAATACTAAATTTGTACAGAGCTTAGCATAATGTCTCCAACAGATATGCACTGAATATTAAATGAATGACCACATAACGTTTATCATGTTTCATGTTTAAAGTCAATTTTTAAATTAATTATCTTTCATACAAAATACTTAAGCTAAGAGAACATTTAATAACCATTGCAAAGTTTTACATATAATTTGTGATATATATGCTAACTCTTCTAGTGATGATGATAATCAAAAAAAGCAAAAACAATAGTATCTACTGTTTACATACCACTTACCATGTATCTTGTATGGTGCTAAGGACTTCTCATGGGTTATTACATTTCATCTTTACAACAGCCCTATGAGGGAGGTGCAGTTGTACCATTGCTTTACAGATGGATGAAGTAGCTGCACGGTCATATACCTAATATGTGACAAGTTTGGGCTCAAACTCAAATCTTCCCAACAACAAGTCCCAAGTTCTGAAGCTTTCTGTTGCTTTTCGCAAAAGCCAAGAATCTACAAACTAGCTCCTACTAATAGATTATATATGTATGCATGTATCTGAACCCAATGAAACTACACACACACGTCCTCTTAAGTTTTATTTATATTTCTTAGTTCAAGAATTACACACTAGCCAACATTATTATATATTTACATGCTGAAACTGGCTGTAATAAGTTTAAATTCAAGAAAATAATTCTTATGTGCTACTCATTTATAATCCTCATTTGTTACTATCTCATGTATCCCAGAGATTTTAGTAGTCCTGTTTTTAGAAAGACATGAAAATAGATGCAATGATATTCACTTGTGTTTTGCATTTTCTAGCCATTGGAAAATGTGCATTATGTGCATATTAAGAAAGGCTACAAGGTAATTAGTAAGGCTGATAATCACTACATTGTGAAGAAACTAGAATATCACTTTTTATAAAAGGACAATTCAGAACTGTGCAGGGACAATAGTCATAACAGAACTATTTAAACACCCATGCAAATAAAATTTTGAAAATGCTATGGAATTTAAATCATTTGCAACTTTGTTTGAAATAATTATGCTTAAAGTGACCATGGTTGAAATCAAATTACTGAACTGAAAAGGAAGAGATACAAGCTGATGGAACTCTCAACTTGTTTCAGGTGGTACAAGGACACACACATGGGCATCAGATTAGGGGACATTTGACAGGAGAGAAGACAGTTGGTTTTGAAAGTTTAAAAACACAAAGTTTTGTCATCATTTTGGATCTATTTATGTTTATCACAAAAGAACTTTTCAAAGCAAATTAAAATCTGATGTCAGAATTTTGCATATATCCACAGAAATGTTTTATTTTAATTTTCAGATAACTAATAGATTATTTAAGGGTGTTGCTGCTTTTTTTTTTTTTTTTGAATGATTTCTTTAGGGCAGTATCTTAATTCACGTTCTGTTGGCTCCTTACTAGTTTTTACAATGTTCCTAGTGTATTTGGAAAATATTTTTTAAACCTTTGGTGTAAAGCAGTCTTTTTTTTTTAATTTTCTCCCATTTTTCCTTTTTTCTTTCCTTTTTTGTTTTTTAATAATTCTGGAGTCTTTGGTTAAAAGGAATAATACTATCTAAGGACAAAATGCTATTATTAAAAAAAAGTCTTGTGTGTATTATGTGTAATAAATTTCTGGAACAGGTATGAATAATAAGCACTTTTATTTCCTGTAGTGCCATCAATATAAACTTTTACTCTTTTAAAATTGAGATTTAAGTTACAACCTTTGGTTTCTTGAACTCTGACATATAAAAAACTCTACCAAGTTATCAATGATCACTTCTGCTTTTCCCATTTCCATTTCTAAGGCTATCTCTTGGTTGTTACATTGACTACATAAACACTACAGCATTTCCCATAAAGGGGATGAGAGTGGGAGTGAGTGAGCGGAAAGTGAGAGTATGTGTGTTTGAATGTGTGTGTGTGTGTGTGTGTGTGTGTATACGCGCATGCATGTGTACATGTGTGTGACTGTGTGTGTGACAACAAATTGAAACCCTTCTGTCTGGGATCCCAAACCATTTATGCAAAAGGGTGTTTAAATTACTCTGCTGGGGCACTGCAGTAACTGTACTTAGTAAAAAATAAATAAAAATTAAGAAAAAAATTAAACAATTATTTGTATCTATTGACTAGTCATTTACAGCATGTTGAATTATTTACATAATATTATAACACATGAACTTAAGCCATAAACAGAATTAGCACATTGCCTTACCATAAAATACAAATTAGAAGTTAAAAATATTTAAGAAATCTGTTTTAATATTTACACACGCTCAGTGAAAGTTATGGTTGCTCACATTACATGGACTCTGTACACTTAGCAAAATGGCATGATTGCTACAGTTAAGAGTATTTGCCCTAACCAACATGGTGGGGTTTAGTTATTATTTTTTTTTAACCTCCTTCAAGGAGGAATTTTTTTTTATCATTTTCTGTTTTCTTAAGACTTTATTTGTTTTTAAATCACCAATAGACAATGTTATTTGTTTCCTTGAAAAAGAGAGCAAGTAGACAAGCAATGTGAGAACTAGTTAATTCCCGATGTTCTGAGGTACAGTACTATTGTAGTGTCAAACTGTGCAATGGTTCATAAGAACTGTAGGCATTGTTCTGCTGATAGAGAAATGCTCAGGACCCTGTGTTACTAGTTTCAATATGTTGATTTGTTGGCTGCCAATTAAAAATAGTCATACACTGGTTTAATGAAGGAAATAAAACATATTAGCTTACTCCTTTTGTTTTCCAACATATGAATGCATATATATGTATGTATGTTTACATGGATCTATATATACACATATATACATGTAGATATGTTGTAAGACCTGTCTTTATTGATTGTTTTGCTCTTTTTGTTGTTGAGGATGAATTTAATCATAAAACTGGAACACAGTTACCTATCAAAAATGGAAATTGTGTTAGTTGCCAATTTGGTGCAGGTCTTGCTTAAAATGAACATGATTCACTTTCCCACTGCATTCCACTGAACTTTCTCTATGTGTTGTGCTTTTTTATAAGCTGACAGACTTTTTGTGTTCCTAATGCTAGAATGTAAAGTCTTTTGGTTCATAAACCATTTTTATTATTATTATTAGTTTTACTTAGCACTGCTTTTGAAGACATGAGAAGAGAAAAGGTCTAGATGGCACTGCTTAAGTATTTTCCCCTGTTATTAAATTGCAGTAGAAAGAATTGTAACATTCCTTATGCAAACACATGATTATGTTGCATGAGTTTTCAATTCTGAAAATGCATTTCATACCTACTAGCAGTCATGTACAATATATATATACAGATTGAGATCAAAGGTTTCATTTAGACTGCATTTTAGAGTCAGAATTTGCCTATGAATTTCACAAAGATGAAAAACACCTTAATTGCTGGCTATCTGGCTGTTTCATAATCAAAAGAAAACTATATATATATATATATATGTATAAGGTGATAGTAATACCATATCAGAATTGCCAAAACACATTTTTGTGGTCCTTATATTCAACCACTGGATATCAAGCTGACTGGTCTTCAAAGACTTATGAGATCTAGCACCCCTCCTTGACCTGCCCTCAATTTGGTGACTACAATGCAATTCAACTACAGGAAAAATATAGTTAAAAATAAATTCTACATCTACTGATATCTCTGGGCAGGATGAATCAGTCGTTTCTACCTACGTGGTTATTGAATGCCAACATATGAATTTTGCGCTAGGGTATCTGTATCAAGCTCCCATGTTTCTCCTTTTTCTGTTGTTTTGTTTTGTTCTTTTGTCACTGTGAGCAGAAATGAATCCCTAGTCACATGCTTTTGAGGCTCATGCTGCAAAGTTTCTTGTCTCACTTTGATCTAGTTTACTATGGTGACTTCCCTGGACATCGAAATTTTGTTGTAACCATAAATGACAATATCAAGGATTTTTATGGCTTTTATGATAATTGCAAATAAGAGCCCACCTCTAGACTTGGGCTCTGAGTTGTCTCTAGAAAAACCTTTCCAGAATGGAATTTGGAGTTGTGCACCTGAGTTATCGATATGCTCCTTCCTGATATATGTTACTCAAACTTTAACCCCAGGCAACAAGGGACAGGCACTTTTATTAGAGTGATGCCCCAAAATGATTGCCTAGGAGAAATTGTGTCCCTGGAGAAGCTTGAGGAATTTCTACTCTGAGCCCATGGGCAGAAACTTGGTTGGATTCTGCCCAAAGACCATACTCAGAGGTGTTCAAGTGTATAATCAAAAAAAAAGGCCAGATTTCCCTTTGCTGGTGAAGGAAAAAAAAAATCTCCCATCTTAGAGAAAATTTAGAAAGCTGAATGCTAAATCCTTTCCCCACCCTCTCTGAAAATTGGAATAGGAGGGCATCAGAACTCCGTCATATTCCAAGCTGCTGAATTATCAGGGGGGAAAAACCATACATTTAATCCACAGGCAAATACTGGCTTTGGCTACTATGCACAATTAGGGATGTTACTTTGAAAAATAAGTGTTTTTTGTTTTTAAAATAGAAATAGCAAAGTCATCCTCCAAGAAAAAATTCAATCAGATCAAACTTTAAGGAGAAATTAGCGATTCACTATTTTCTCCAAGAAAAGCAAAGTATGAACCTCACATTGATAGAAATAAAATATATTAGCTTATTCTCTTTCCTGTCTTACATATGAATGCATATGTCCAATTAATATAGAAAGAATCACACTGACATAATTCAAAAATTGAATAAAACAATACATCATGCCTGCCTATCAGTTACATATTTTTCTATAATATCAACTGAGGCTCATAACATTCATCATGTTAATGTGGCTTTGTTGTTATCCTATGCTACACTACTTTTCATATTTTCTTTCATTAGGTCAGTTGTAACATACACAATGTAAGCACCCTTAAAAAGTCAAACCCAACAAACCCATAAACTAACTCTACTTGTGCACATAATCCTTTAAGTATTGTTTGCTATGAAAAATACAAAGGTGAATTTCACTGCACATAAGGAAATGTAGTTCAATCAATCTCTTCAAAGCCTTACTTTGTCTGTCTCCTAAGAATATAATTAGGATTTCAGAAACAAGAAAAGCTGGAAGGGACCATTAATCCTTTAAAGAAATGAACAAATCCTTCTTTTGAAATACCCTATTAAATTCAGAAATAAACTTACAGGGAAATGTTGTAGAGACAGCTGACATTGTCTGAGAGGATCAACCTGTTTGCTAGCTTTGTCTGTGCTCTATGTTAGTGTATTTGAATGACTCACAATCTAACCTACATCTAAGATACTTCTAATTTTGCTAACTTTTCTATTTTGTAGTTGTCTTTTGATTAGATAAACTATAAAAACTTCTTTAGATCTGCTATCAAAAGCTTGTGAAGTTGGGGGAAAAAATCTCTCTCACTGGACCTTTTGCCATGATACAAAATATGTATAAACCAGATGCTGCTGCATGGGGCTGATGAGGGTCATGCTGCTCATTTGCTTTAATTTTCTTACAACAGTCACTTCTGTTTCCACTCTGCTCTGGATTTTTAACTCTTATTTTAACCACCTAGGAAATAGCTTTTTAGAAACATTTCTTGGCCACCATACATGGTAATGTTCAGCAGTCCCCAGTTTCTAACTGTCACAATGGAAGACATCAGTGTTGACTCTCTACACTCAAGCAGAGACTAGCCAAATTGGTTACCGAGTCTCTGTCTGCACTCTCCCTATCCTGTTTGAACTACATGAGAACCTTCTAGAATCCAGTGGGAATTATCTTCCCATGACACCATTATCACCTTAATAAGACCAGGCATAGGCCATCTTCAATAAGCATATTTGCATGGCATTGCAAATAATGTTTCATAAGCACAGTGCCATCTCAACAGCATGCCAACATTAGAAATGAAGGTGGGGAGTATCTGGATATGACCACTTCTCAGAGAAATGACTGGCAATGCTACGGAGCCCTCTAAGAATATCTTCTAAATAGCCTGCACACTAAGCAGATAAGTGGAACACTCAGACACAGTCTTGCCAACATGTGTACAAATCACTTGCATTTCAACTGGAAAACCACAAGGACCTAGTGTTTACTTAGCAGAAGCAACCCAAATGGTATGAAATGGACCACAGGATAGGCCAGCAACTAAGGTATTTTAGCATCACTTTTGTCCTGGATTGATGTATTTTCCAAGTCCTACGTCAGGCTGTACAACTGGTTTGAGGAGGAATCTAGTCCTTGCTTCCCATGGGAGGCTATGTTTTAGTTCACATAATAAAGCCAGTAGACGATGTTGAAGAAGGAAAAAACCACTGGGAAGAATATGCGGGACCACCGATCTATGGCATTCACATCAGTCAAGTCGGGGATGGTGATTTTCAGCTGGGAGGCGCGTCTCCGCAGACGGCTCTTCTTTTGTGCCACATGTCGTTCCAGGGCATTTCGGCCAAAACTATGCCTGGGCAATCCGGCTTTCCGGTACTGGATGCTGGTGGCATCATAGGCCAGCATTGTGCTCCTGGGGTCTCCAAGTCCCATCACAGCCTCAGATGTGGCCATTTCGTTTTTTATCTCAAGAGTGCTCAGTAAGATGTTCTCATGTGGGTCCATCTGCAAGGAAGAAATTAGAAATGATGATCAAAACAGGAAGCCTTTGTTGGTGCTAACTGTAGAAGGCACTATGATATGTGGGCTAGGTTGCATTTATCAGAGTGGCTAAGAGAACTGGTTTTGAAATTAAATTATCTGAGAGGGATTACAAACAGATATGGCTCATCATTTGACAACCATCATGGCCCCCAAATCAGTGTGCCATTTAGAGCCATTTGAGATCACTGAGGATCATCAGGCTATGCTCTGAGATGAGAATATAGTTTGATCAAGGCTAAAGTCTCACAGTTTAACCATCTTATAGATATCTTCTAATGGGTTCCTAATGAGTATAATTTTGATGCTCAAAAATCAGAGGTACTCTGACATTCACAATGCTAATGATCTTCTTTCAGAAAACCTGCCAATTACCAAGTTGTTTCAAAGTGGTCATTCAAGAGATGAAGAAG